>CM008239.1:157149-171128 GCA_002278615.1 Pogonus chalceus | reverse complement strand
ATTTTAATTTGATAATAAATTAAATGCAAACATGCCAGTTAAAATATCCGTCCTAATTTCTGAGAGAAAAATCAGAAGAACATGTTGTTTTGTAATATTTTTTAGCTTGTTGAAGACTGAATCCATTAAAATCTTGTCAATAAAGAATTGATTTCATCGTTAAGTTCATGAACAAAAAACATCGTGTTATTTTATTTATTCTAAAAGCAAAAACAATTTGAAATGCGTGGAGTATAAACTAGTTATATTGTTACAAGGGTAACTGTTTATTTTTGTAACTATTTGTGGATGTTTGTCACAACATAAAATAAATTCGAAAGGGTGGTTCACCACAAACCAATAACGAACGAAATTCGAAACCAAATAGAAAGTTAGTAGTTTGAGGTGGTATCAATTGAATAGTGGTTGTAGTAGTAGATTGGTGTGCGAACAATTGCCAAACAAGAGCCCCTCAACCCAAGAACGATTCGTTTATCGTTCCGCCGTGTGCCTATGTCACCTGTTGAATCGCCGCGCGTAGCAAAAACAACTTCATTGTAACATTTTCTATAAATTATTCATGCTGCTTCATTTCTGATTCATTTCGGACGGTTCGAAATTTATGTTGTTGTTATTATATGTTGTGTTTCCCATGAAAATCGTAAAACTTTCAAACAAGAATATTTTCAACGTTTTACATATTTTTGAATTATTTATAGTCGTATCTTTTTACGTTTTAACGTTTATGCGTATTGTGATCTGATGTGCTAATGGCACAAAGCTTTTACTGTTATTTGCGACACGCTAAAAACTGCTAAAACTCAATTCATGGACGGGTTTTATGTTTTTAGGACCTGCAGGGACAATGAATATTCCAAACTTCTTACTTCTCACATCCTCCTTTGTCCTTTTTTATCATTTTAAGAACAATATCGCGGGAAACTCTTCTTCGAATGCCTACATTTTTAATGGCATAAATTAATATTTTTACTTATCAAAAAGCTCCAATCATTTCTAGTTCAATGTTTTTGATCAAATCTTGCATGTCCTTAAATTTTCTTGTAGCAGAAAAATGGGAAAATTAGTTTGAGCTAGCTTGAAATTCTCGGAAACTTGCAGAATCAGCCAATTTTTTTCAAATTTTTAAGTCCCATAAAAAAATATATGCAAAAGAAACTTAATCAATTTCCCTTTTTTGAGCTCGCAATTTTTATATGAAATTAAGTAACTATTGAGAGTTATTTTATTCATTTGTTAATAAAATATCTATTCACTTGAATATGCAAATGAAATTAAAAGCAACAGTTTGGAATCGACGTTGTTTTGTTTATAAATTAAAACAATTTAACGTAAAAATACTGTTGTAGTTATGAATATGAATGGAAGGAAATATGAAAACAATTGGTATTATCATACGTTCAAAGTGCATAGAGCATTTCCGATAACAGGAAAACGCAAGCAAATAATAACACAATGAAAATTATAGAAGAAGAGATAGCGATGCGATGGTTGGTAAGCAGTGAAGCAGTAGTGGGCTGGTAGCCCGCGGTGTTAAAATATGTAAATGGTTCGCTATGTTTTGATGGTCGCTAAGGTGGAACATTTGCCTATCAAAGTGGCTAGATCAACCCTGTTTTGTGCACGGGCACACTACGGGCCAAACTAGAGTATACCCTTTGGGGACATGGCCATTACATCTCTAAACATATATACTATCTAGTTATTATGCAACCGTGGTTAATGGAAAGTTTATACTGCTAAGTGCCCTTGCATATCTTTATCTAATATGCCCACTATTTTGTACATTTATTGAAACTAGTTTTTGAACATCATATCAATTATTTTTTTAAATACTTTACCAGGAAAAACAACCAAATTACTTTGCTTTGCAAAACATTGAATAAATGGGTAGTTTTTACTGTAGCCATATATATTTAGCCTTTTTGTTATGAAACATAAAAGAAATTGACCAATTATCAACAGTCTTTGTTTTGAAAAAAATCTGGAAAATAGCTTAATCTCAAGTAATGTTCTTATTTCCCCGAGGAAAGAGCTATCTCTCTTAAGGCTAGAAAAGTATAATATTCAACATTCAAATCTAAGAGACTCATTTTTGTTGGCGACAAATATTATATAAGTATGGATGTTACGGAGCTTCGACTCCGATTCCGATATATTAGAACATCAGATTAGATCTCCAGTTCCGACTTCGGCTTCGACATGTTTAAATCAGAGGTATTAATTGGAGGTCTAATCTAAGACACTTAAAGAAATAGATTAGACGGACACAAAGCTGCGAACCTTTTGTTTATATTTTTATTGCCTGCGTACATTTATTATTTTCTTATTAAAATTAAAGAGTTTAAATAATTATTGTTTCATTTGCCCTTACATATCTCGACTGCGACCACCTGTGACACCGCCTCCGACTCCAACTTCGGTTCCGGTTCCAACTTTGATAAACCAAATTCAAAAACTCACTCATATTTAATTGATTTCAACTTTAATTTAAAATATAAAAAAAATATATAGAAGGTACGTCTTGTAGAACTAAAAAAATAATAACCACAAGGGATAAACTATCCCTTAAAAACAAAATTTTGTTTTTATTCAGCTGATGTTTGATTTTTAATTAATATTTTTCGTGGAATACACATACAAGAAGTATGGTCCAAAAATTAAAAGAAAAATTAATTTTGTTATTAGATTTTATTAAATAGAATAAATATTTCGTCAGTTACAAAACGGGACAAGACACTTTTAAACTATTTTTGCAAACGCCTGAAAAACTTTTTAGGAGTAACTCATGAGGATCTTTAAATTTTTGGCATTGGAAAGGACTTCAAAGCTTCTGTTTGTAAATAGATATAGATGAATGACTTGGTAAACTGGAGCTTTATGAGACTACTTTCCTGTGATGTACATAGTTGTTGCTGGCCAGAATCACGTAAACTGCTTTTAAATGTGAGTTTTAGTTACTGGAAGATCTTACCTACATCTTATTTTATAATGCTGTTATATGCAGTTATACGGCTGCTAGTAATATAATTAAGCAGTCAAAATGAATAAAGTGTAATAAGAAATCAGTTATTAATGAAATAAAAGAACAATAAATGTTATGATTAAACACATCACAAAGTTAGTAAAATTGCTTAAAGCAATCTTTGTCGCATTACGCAAAATTACAGTAAATATCCTTGAAAGTTTGAAAACGCAGCATTATATGATATAAGCATATTCGTACGCACTTGAATAACGCATGCGTATAACAGCAGTTAAGGCCTTAAGGCAGTTCGCGAAATCATCGAGTTTTTGGTAGACATTAAAGAACTAAGTTACTGCGACAAAGTTTGCTCCGTCACTTTGACAACATCTGTAGCAAGATGCTACGCTTCGGGTGCGCGCTTGTTCTATACTTGCTTTTACATTATGGAGAAGATATGAGGAATGTTTGAATTTGTAACCATTAATAAGACAAGAAGATTGTTGTTGCTGCTTTCTTGCTGCATTACTCACAGGGATGGACTTTTCGATTACGCCTACTTTCAGCTTCATTTTACTTAAATCATTTTACGTTTCTTTATATTTTAATTACTTTAATTGGAACAACTTCAAGAATCATACTTCTACGGATAGACATTTTTCTTTTATTCTAATTTTGGATTTATATCTCTTTTTCTTTTTATTTTTGGAGTGATAATAGTTCTAGGGACTCTTTCAAACATATTACATTATATCATATGCTGAGAAAATGCAACATATTTACTTTTACAATAAAAGCAATTAAATGTTTGGAGCATATTTTGATCCTTATTCTCAAGAAAGGTCAGAAATGTTTTTGAAGTCCATTCATATATGTATATTACATTGTTTACTAACAATTTCTATGTATCTTTTTTTGGCAGTCCTTAAGAACAGTAATATTTATATTAGTTTAAGACCTTATAAGTATATATTGTTGTTTATATTTAGAAATAGTTATTTAAACTTCTGGGCATTGGTGCAAAAAAAATTTTGGGTTCCTTTTAAATATATTATATTATTTATTATCATAAGCTAAGAAAATCCGGCATGTTCGCTTTTAAAATTAAAGCGTTCAAATTACCATTTATTCACTAAAATATTTTAAATATATTTTATTTTTTATTGTCAAGAAAGGTCATTTAAACTTCGAGGAACTGGTGCAGAAATCTTTTTGGGGTCCATTCAAATATATTTATTATTTATTATCATATGCTGAGAAATTGCTGCATATTTGCTTTTAAAATTAAAGCATTTAAATTATCGTTTATTCAAGTAAATGTTTGGAGCATATTTTGTTTCTTATTGTCAAGAAAGGTCATCTATACCTCGAGGCTCAAGTGCAGAAATCTTTTTGGAGTCCACTCAAATATATTACATTATATACAATCATATGTTCTTTGGGAGCTCCTATGAACAGTAAATCCTAATCAGAAGTTGCAATTGATTATAAAGAGTCCAAAAATTTTATATTAAAAGTTATTTTTGGATTATAGAGATACTTTAAATAATAAAAGATTAAAAGCTGGAACTTATATACTTTAAAATATCGAAAACTTTTTAAAACTATATATAAATTTCTTCAAAGCATTAAACTTTTCAAGAAAATAAAAGTTAAATTATTAATACTTATTATTAAATCAATGAATTTTAACTTTGTTTATTAATTATTTAGTAGTTTAGTGTAGCTGTTAATAATTTGCAATTACAATTAAATAAATATTTGGAGAATTATGGAACGATTACTAATCTATCCATTTTTATTTATGAATGTCTCATAAAATAAATACAATAATACAATAGTATTCGTATTAATGCTAAAAAATTACGCTAAAACTTTTACAACAGCAGCAATTTTAAAGTGAACATGATATTGCAATCAGCAACATTGGTGTTCATGTAAATAAAATGAGGCTTCCATTAAGAATTAAATATTAAAATCAATAGCGGATTTTAATTGTAGGCATATATGTATGTACAAATATTTTGCTCCCCTGAGACTTTTATATGAATATCCAAATCCGGACCTGGTTTTTGTTCCGGTTTCCGGTGCCTACCAAATGCTATCAGTTATGAATATTGTGTTTTATCTTGTTGCCATAACTTTCCGGCAAAAACTTTTATTTTAAGTGACGCGAATTTATTTTTTATGTAAAGATAAATTTCGTTCAAGCATTTGTGACGTCATAAATGCTTGGTGTATTGTATTTAACGGATATTAACCCAAAAAAAATTAAGATACAAGATGTAACAGTAACAATTGCTTTCAATTTTTTCTACCTAAAGATATTTTGATCCTATGAACATATCCCAGGGCACGAAAAATACTTAATCCATTGTACAATACCGCATATCTCGAGTTGCATTGTAAACTGGCCACCGCAATGTGGAATAAAAATCGTTTGAACTCATGACTAGAGGCTCTTTAATATTCCAGTCAGAATGTAGGGAATAATAAGGAATTTGTAACATGTTTATTTAGCAACAGTGAAGCTATTCTGCACATTTTGTTTACCTTTTATTTGAGTTGTTTACCTCCTTCAGGGCAACAGGTGATATAAATGTATGATTTTCTTCTTGGGATCCGTTGTTTTCTTCTGCTTTTGTGTTGGAAACGCGAAAAGAATGAAGTGTTTATCAGGATGAGGTGGAATAATTTTGTTTGTTTACAAATGGATTTATTTTTGTTGAATATTCAACGAAAAAGCTATTTATAAGATTTGTATTCTTACAAAAATTATTTTATTTAAAAAAAAAACGTTAATATAATGATGCAAGATTACAAAAATAAATAAACCTAATTTCGTTTTTAATCCTATCATCTTACACCCTCTTCCAATTCGAAACAAAACCGAAAGCAGTGTCTCAATAAAAATTACACTAATTACATTTATACCTCGTGCAAGAAAGAGGATTTGGCTTGTCTAACGACTAAACCACCCTTCCGAAATAAAGAACTAACCAATCAGTAGCGGAGGGGGATGAATTTTTTTTAATTAAAAAATTATACAAATATATTTTTCGTTAAAAAAGAAAGTCTTAATTTAAACTATTTCTGTAAAAATAATTAAAATCTCGTAAATTTGCAAGTAAAAGTAAGAGTGTAAAGAAAGGTTTAATATAATTAAAAGTTATGGAAGGTAGCTGACCCTTGTATTACTTGAGCTACGAACTTCACTGTTTTCGACCCTAAATATTCTTTAACCACTAAGTCAACAGACCAACAGACGCTAAGCCAATGAACTTTAATAGGCAGACGTAACCACCTCGTGACTTTTTTCGTCAACCCTCTTACCATATTCTTGCAAGGTTCACAAAGTTTGTTCTCTTTGTCGGTTGTATGTTGAGGATCTTTTCAAAATACCCAATATATTTTTGCCTTATTCATTACTCTCTTTAAAATGTTTTGTTTCATTTTCGCAAAGTTTTCTTATTTTATTAAATTTTATTTTATAGCCCAGCTATTTTTGCAAAATTTGTACTGTTTAAGCTTTTGTCTCAAATATCTCAGAAAATAATAAAGCCATTAAACTGAAACTTAAAATATTCACGGCTTACAATATTCTTAATCGTTTTTTTATTTTAAAAAAATATGTCGAATATAAGCAATTTTTGGCAAAAATATTCAAACTATAGCCCATCTTTTTTTATATTTGCGAATGTGCTAGTTTTTTGCAAATAATATAACTATTAGTTCATAATATTTTTAATCGATTTTTTAAATAAAAATACAGTAAATATTGGCTATTTTTACCAAAAATAGTAAATCTATGGTCGAATTATTTCGACTGTTTCAAATTTTTGCAAATACCTCGGAAATAATATAACTATTAAGCTAAAACTTGAAATATATGGTTCACAATGTATTAATAAATTGCTTGATTCAAAATAATATGTATAAAATAAGCAATTTTTGCAAATTTTGACTCTTTTATTTTTTTTGCAAATATCTGGGAAGATAATATAGCTTTTAAGCTGAAACTTAATCAAAATTCTACTAATCGTTTCCTATATTTAAAATAATATGCTAAAAATTGGTTATTTTTACCAAATAAATAGTAAAACTATAGTCCAGATATTTTTGCAAATTTTGATTGTTTCGGTTTTTTTTTACAAATATCTCAGGAAATAATGTAGTTATTAAACTGAAACTTGGAATATACACTATTATTAAATAAAAAATATATTATTTATAAGACAACTGAATCTATGAAAAGCAAAAATAATTTATAAGAACTTAGAAGGTAAAACAAAATTGGGTATTTTTATAGTAACCCTATTATCCTAGTATGTTCCGCTAGTAATCCTAGGGAAGTGATTAATTAGCGGACGATAATAAGAACAACCAGGGACGTAATTATCTCGTTGAACGGGGGTGATCAATTCCTTGCAGAAGATATTACAGAATACGAAATGAATCAGTCCTTTGGGACAAATGTTCAAGCACCCGCAACTTGGCTTCGTGGTTGTTGACGTAATAATATCAGTGAAAATGTCATTTATGCTGCACTCACATATTAAATCAAATCATAATTTATTTAAACAAATGCACTGATATTTAAATTATACAAGTTTCAACCTGAAAACGTTAAACGTATATATTTCTCGTTTATTGTGTAGGTAAATATACATAAATTATATTTTAATATCTAAAGTCTTGAAAAATTAAGATAAATTAGCTGAAATAAATGATAAAGTAGATTTTGTTTTCTAATTAACAAGGTATAATGATGAATTACCCAGTTCGTTTTGTTTACTTCAGTGCTTTGTATTACAATAATATTTACTTGCAACAAATTTTCTCAGATAATATTGCTTTCCCAAATAATGTTGAATCTCTTCAAATCATGAGCGAATGAGTTTGATGTATGTAAAACGAATAAAACTTCAATTTTATGAGTAGGTTTGGACTTAATTTGCAAAATTTTTCATATTATTGTTATTTAAAGCAGAGAATCAAATATTTAAATAAATTTATTTAGCAGACGAATGAACTTATTATAAATATAAAATTTTATATTTGAAATAGACCCTTTAACAGTCATTGATTTATTTATTTGAAGTATTAAAATTGTAATTAACAACAAAGATTATTGAATATAATTTTATATTTTTACTGACTAAAATTTTATTATTAATTTAAAGTTATACTTTAAACGGACCCTTTAAAAATCAAACACTTATTCAAAATACAGAATCTTTTTAAAATTGATAACTTATATTTTGCTCAAGACTGTATATAGCAGCCGAATTAATTCTTACTTTTAATTTAAAGTCATATTCTAAACGAATCCTTTAAATACCTTAAAGTTATTATTTAAAGTCTTAGCATATTTTGAAATAACGAAAACAACTTTAAAAAAGAAATTTTTTGGAAAGAAATTATTTAATATTTGCAGGAAAACTGCATGCAGCAACCAAACTGATTCTCACTTTAAATTTAAAGTCATATTTAAGAGGAACCCTTTAACTTTTCTTTAAGTTATTTAAAGTCTTAGCATATTTTAAAATAACGAAATTTACGTTAAAAATGAATTATTTAATATTTGCAGGAAGACTGCATGCAGCAACCGAACTGATTCTAACTTTAAATTTAAAGTTTTATTTCAAACTATTCCTTTAAAAGACTATAAATTATTTACAACTGAAATATTTTCTTAAAGCCCTTGTTTTTTAAAAACGAAACTGCGAAAAATGTATTCTTTGTTATTTTAAAAAAAACTGCACGTGGCAGCTAAATTAAATTTAAAGTTTTATTAATTTAAAGTAATATTTTAAACCAACCCTTTAAAAGTTTATTAATTATTAAAAGGCCAAACACGAAATTCGTTTAAAAACGAAATTATATTTAACACATTTTTTAATATTCTCAGCTAGACTGCATGGAGCAGCCGAATTAAATTCTGTAATAGAACTTAAAACTAAATTTGAAATAAACCCTTTAAATATCTATAAATTGCTTCAAGACACTTAATTTAATCCAAATTAGAAATCACAATTAATGTATTATTTAATTTTCTAATAGAGACTGCATGTAGCAGACAATTTAATAAGTGCTTTAAAGTTTTAAAGATAAATTTGTAATAAACCCTTTAAAAATTTATATATTCTTTAAAAGATCACATATTTTAACTACAAATATTGAATATTCTTCAAACCAGAAATTAAAATAAATATATTCTTTAAATCTACAAAAAATATTGAAATTCGTAAAAACATAAATATCTTTATATTTATTTTAAAGTTAATAATTTATTTGTAATAAACTGCAGGAAACAAAATTTCGCAAGTGAAATAAATAACAAATAATTTAAATATAAGCGTATACCCGTGAAATTAATGAAATTTCAGTAATGCCGAAAATTTGAAACAGGAAACAAATTCCTGAAATAACTATAGCTTATAATATACAATATTTTTAACCGGTAATAAGGGAAACCGCAAATAGTGCAATAAAATGTATATAAAAATAAAGTTGAAATCATAATATATATTCTTATTAAAAAGAAAAACTGTCCAAAATATAAGTGAAATGATAGCATGACCTCGAAATATGCTTTAGGCAATATTGGCATAACAAAGTTTGAGCTTGTAACCACAAATACGAGACTCCATAATCCCGGAACTTTAATAAGATTTAGCCAAGTTATATTCTATCAAGTATAATATTATACGGATAACAAAAACTTCTTCCATACTTGATACAAGTAACAAAACATTTGTTTTGAATTATTTAAATTGTTCTATTATAACCATATAACAATGTTTCCTTATATAAAATATATATTTTTACTCTTTTATATAAAACTTTAACCTCAAACTTACGACCAGACCATTTTTAGTTTCTCTCTTTACATTCGGAATATTTACTGAACAATTTCATTTAATTCTAAATAAAAAACCTATTAAAACTATAATAGGACAATAAAATTCAATTGTTCTTAATTACTATTCAATATAAAAAGTTATTTTCAATTAAATTTTGTTTGTTTCTAGTTTGAATAAATTCTTATTACCAATCTGGAATTGAAATTAAATAGATTTATTAAAATTACTAATTATTTTAGTATCGATTTAATTGTTTTAATTTGCTTTTAGGAATTTAAATTGTTTACTAAGTTGTTTCTTTGATTCTGCAAGCTTAAACATGACAGAGTTGTTTATTTATTTATTTATAATAGTTAACTCAGTTTTTCATTCCAAATGATGGTATATTCTGGTTACTTAAGAGTCTTTTGGGATCTTTTGTAAGATTTTGAGGCTTCTTTGTAAAAATAATTGCTTTTATTTCAATTGGAATGTTTTCCAAAAGACCAAAATATGCAAGCCTAAACACGAAAGGATTGTCTATTGATTTATTTATAAAAGTTAACTCATTTTTTCATTCCAAATGATGGCATATTTTGGTTGCTAAAGGGTCTTTTGGAATCATTTGTAAAAGCTTAGGGTTTTTTCGTAAAAATAATTGCTTTTATTTTGTTTATTTATGTTTGGAAAATTAACTAGCTGATATATTCTAGATTTAATGAAATGAAAGCTAATTATAAATTGAAGAATCTGGTTTTATTTTTGAAAAAAAATCAATTGAAATATAATAAAAATAAAAATATGACAACAAAATTATTAAAACTTAATTAAAACTTTAATTTAATTTAATTTGTAAAGTTGTTTCATTAATATTTCACAAAATAAAAACAATATATGCATTTTAAATTTAATTCATAAAACATTTGATGGTCAACTGTACAAAATTAAAATGATACATGATATAAAACTTTATAAGCCAAACTTGAAGCATATAATACCATATCCAGCGGCATTTATGTGTTTTAGGAAAATTACACATTTATTTTCGAGGCCTGTATAAAATATTTGCGACTTTGTAATTATTCTAGCAAAATATTATATTTATTTAGAAGCAAGATCAAAGCTAATGATTTCACGTGAGAACTTTGTATACTTTATAGAAAAAAATATTTATTATTATGTGAAGTTTAAATAAAATTTTTGCTTTTACGCTTCGGAAATGTTTATAAGCCTTGTGATTATATTTTAGGGTTATAATATCTAATTACATTTAGTCAAAATATATTTTATAAATACTATATTTAACCTTACTAAAGTAAGTTAAGTTTTGGTATTTCTTCTAATTACAAGGAAAAGCAGTTGTTTAAAAGTCTAACCACAATTAAGATGCTGAACATGTATAAATACCAGAGCTAATACCGTCCACAAATGCAATTCCATCAGCCAGATTTGCCTTCATCTTGGTGACGTTACCATCAAGAAATATATAAAGACTCAGGGGATGTTAAAGCATGGTAAGTTGGTGCTATTGCAACACTGACAGTATTAATCGTCTGAGACTGAATAAGTAGTGAGCAGTAAGGAAGACGATGTCTTCATAACATCTTACATCAGAGGGAACAGTGACTGAAGTCGTAGCCAACTGCCTGCTCGAGTATGCATAAGGAGCACTCGGTTTACTAAGGAATAACGTTTGCTATATCTTGCCATGTCTCGGTATGTTAGACTATTTAATTTTTGAATAAACACTGCTCTCTTACAAACTAAATTACTTCAAAGCAAATGTTAATTCCATTAGATTTTTGTTCCTACAAAAAAGAATCTAACAAATATTTCCAATATAACTCTTAATGACACTCTAATACAACATTTATTGAAACCAATAATCTACTTTACAAACGAGGATATAAGCTTCAAATTTCAAGTTTACATGCAACAGTTATTAAGGGCGAAATTCATAATTAAATAAAGCAAAATATTTTAAATTAAAACACAATACCTTAAAGTCTAGAATAACCCTTAGTGACATTTTTCGAAACCAATAATTTATCTTATGAAAGTCTAAATAAGGATCAAAATTCAAATTTATTTGCAACAACTATTAAGGTCGAATTTCCTAATAGAATAAGACTACTATTTTAAATAAATATCAAAATTGAGAATAAAATACTTTAACGATATATAAAAATAACCCTTAGTGACATTATAGTTTGGAATTTATTGAAACCAATTCTCTGTCTTATGAAAAAGTGAATAAGGTTCAAAATTCAACTTTATAGTTAACAACCATTAAGGTCGAATTTCCTAAACCAATAAGACAAAATATTTTGGATAAACACCAAGAAATTAAGAAAATAACTCTGATTCCTACAATTTTAAGATTTATGGGTAAAAATTGAAATAAATTGGTATAAGCTACGTTTAAGAATGAAAAGTTACTTATGAGATTATTCTCTTATATTATTCAAGAAGTTATCTTAGAAACTCGTAAAGAAAGATTTGTAAAATTGAACTATATCTATTTTAATCAATTTTAAAGATTTACTAAGTAAAAAAGTCGATAAAAATACCAAATAACTTTGAAATGAATTAGCTTAAGGACAAAAGTTTTTTTTAACAAATATCTTAAAGAAATAGAAGAATTAATGAACATTAAAGTCGATAAATTTGAGATAAATTCGATAAGAAATCTGTCATTTACGTTGTAAAATGAAATAAATATCGCATCGATGTATGATCTAAGATGGCAGCCATCTGCATATAAACAATATGCACTCTAAGGAGTACCCTGTATAATCAGATGTTAATTTACTTTCTATACAGCGTCCAAGATAAGATGCGGAAAACAGGGATGCATTTGAAAATTTAATATATCTTTCGCGCAAGTGAAGGTAACTCGCCTGAAGCTGCCTTTTTCAGTTTCTTTACTTCACCATAAGAGAAATACGTCACAATGTATTCCGTTTGTGTCTAATTGGTGTACCGTGAACTAGACAGATATATGCAAAAGTAGAGAAATGGAGAAATGGTGAAATGGTATGTGTTTGTAGTTCAATGGAGATAGAACTTATATTGACTTGAAATGTTGAAAAGAACTATTGTTACTCAAACTGAAATGAAGATGATACTCAAGTTTTATTTTGTGATTTCCATTTGAGATGCACATGCACGTGCACATGCACCGAAGATTTAAATATGCAGAATTGGAATGATCGCTTTCGATTTGATTTGCTGATTTTCTAAGAATCTTTCTATTTTATAAATTTCCTTTGTCTATTATTCTTTAGTTGATCTCTTATTGAAAAGATTTTATTACTTATTTTAAACTGAAGATATCTTTCACAGCTAAGCTTTTATCTACATTTCTTTCATTTTTAAATACGAAATCCATTCCAATATACCTAAAAATATAAATATACAACAGTTAAACGTCGAAGCTTGAACATTTATTTAATTATATATCATTTTATGTTATTTAAAATATATATTTTTTTTTTATTTCTAAATAAATATTTAATTTTGAATGATTCTTTAAGCTAATGATAGACTTAAATTCAATAAATATCAATTGCTTCAAAAATATTCGTACAAATTGAACATATAATCCAATCAATAGATCATAATAACACATAGCACTGATCAATCAAATAAAAATTAACTCCATTATTGATAAAACGAACAGAACATCTATTAAAGTTCAATAAAATTGTCATCAAAACTCAATAAAACAGCAATAAAAATTTATGCCAATATGAATGAGGCATAGAAGCATCGAACCACGAGTAATTCTCTATGAGTCATCCTGCTATAAAGGGTTGCAATGATAAGGGCGCTGGGCGGCTACACTAATCATATCAGACTTGGATAAGATAAGCGTATCTAATACACGAGTTATTGTAATTCAATTACTTTTGTTCGGTTATAGCAAGAAGGCGCTTCGTTAGTTCATTCTTACAGGGACGGATTCTATATTTTCAATAAATATTTTACCCTTTAAATACTTTTCCTGATATTTTATTTATGTTCCATTCATTGTGCAAGCGAGTTAGTGAATAATACTTATCGCTAAAATTTGATAGAATTGTTGAAACTAGAAGACACTCATTCTAGTAGCTAATATAATAATAGAACATTACCAAAAAAGGGCGCACCGAACCATTAAAATTAAATTA
>CM008239.1:89128-111488 GCA_002278615.1 Pogonus chalceus | reverse complement strand
GAATTGATTAAAATCATGAGAATATTTATTCGAACAGAATGTCAAGCAATCAGTTTATCAAGATGGTACGAATTGCGATTAATATTTTGATTTATATCCTTTGACATAGGTTGTTGGGTTACAATGCTGGATACATTAATCTAACCATCGAATAGCAATACGACAGTTTTGTCATTTTACCAGATGTTTCATCTCAACATCCAAATCGTATAAAATTTATCTAAGTCGATCTGACGAAGTTTAAAAGCCACACTGAGACACATATATACACGCTCACATGTACATAACTTATTCCATTTTACTTGAGTATTTTGAATTGCAAACAGCATTGATGACGTCATTGGGTCTTATTGAAACGGTCTGTCAATGTGGTGTGTGAAAACGATCAGTCTTTTTTGCCCCTTTACGATGTTTGTCGTTTGACATGTTATGAGATGACATTGATTATATATGTCGATGTTGAGTGAATACCTTTGAAGATGACATACTTTTTTCAATAGTAATCATGTTCATTTCTTTAATACACTCGATAAATGCCTGTTTTTATATCACATTCGTATTTTATTGACTTTCAAGCACTTTATAATATTCTTATTTTATTTATATTAGCAAACTATTTCAAATACAAATAGAAATTATTATTAATTTCATAGCAAACTGAAACAAACTCGCATCAAGAATGAAAGAGATAGACTCAAAAAAAATTAAATAGAGTACAATATGGTGGATAATTAGAAATCTGATTTATAAATAATTGTGCAGCTTCCAGAAGTACTAGGAATATAAAATTATTAAACTTAATTAAATTTTTGCAGTTTTTTTCCATAAAATACCGAAAAAATAATTTAACAATCAGAAATGAGAGAGATAGATTCTAAAAGAATAAGATACATTATAATATACTGGTCAGATAAGCGTGTATATAAACAAAGAATAGAATTAAGAAAACGCCTAAAGATTTAAAACTTAGAACCATCAAAAATCTGTTTTGCAAATCATTCTAAAGCTTTCTAAATTATTTAGACTGAAACTGAAAAAGCTATAATAAATTACTGTCACTTTTTTCAAAAAATTGCGTCAGAATTGAGAGAGTCAGGCTTGATAAAAAAAAGATAGAATACAATATAGCGGATATAAACAAAATGACGAAGAAATTAAATCTTGAAACAAATAGAAACCTACTAATTCTTTCTAAAACATTTTGAAGTGCTCAAAATATAAACAGTCAATAAGATAATAGCAATGATTTCTCAAAAATGCAATAAATAATAGAATATAAATATTTATATTTTTGTTTTTAAGTTTTTTGGAGTAATTTGACCTCTAAACAACTGGTAGTAGGATTGAGATCAGTACTTGAGCAGCGACTTGGACAGCTCGCTTCAATTTCTGAACTCAATTGATTCAAGGTCGTTTAAACCAAAACTTTAGAAAAAAGGTTATAAAAAGGACCCCTACTACACATGGCTTTACGTAAAAATGCAAATAATTATCAAATACTAATTGCAATAATTAAATGTAAATTGTAAAACTGCATCATATACATAGATAAGGTTAGAAATTAGCATTAGTTGTATTCGTCGCTTAAAATATGAAGTACATACATAACCACATCACTTGAAATAACTCTATGACCTACTTAAGAAACTATTTATCCTAGAAACGCACATACATCTGAAACTTGCGAGATTGCGACTGGAGAATTGAACATGTCAAACAGATCTTCCTTTCAATTTCCTCCAAACGCTTGAATTCTGAAATTCACGTTTCCAATACATTAAACAATTATGTACTATTCAATTATATGCACAACATGTTTAATATATCCTTTTATAGTTGATTCACTGAATAATTATACATTTCAATTGACTGGGAAATTATTATTATTATTAAATATATGTAGTTTAATAATTTCTACGTTACTGTGTTCTAGTTTCTGTAACCGAAATGCCAAACTGAACCATAACTCTTAACTTTTGACAAATGAAGTCGAGGTGTAGACAGAACAGGGTAGAGCTATTTCACATGTGGGCAAACACGTCGCAGAAGACATATTGTCCTTACCGCCCACTCTTCCTTCATCAATATCTTCTTCTGATGGTCATTATTAGTTTCGCAATACCCAAACCTTTTTAGTTTATTTTCTATAAACTACTTTGTTTTTAATTTTAATTTAACTATATTTGAAACATAAAAAATAAAAAAGATACCGTATATTTCTATAAGATTTTTAAAATTGGTAACTGGTCCGCCGCTGCCGCCGCGACGCTTGGACGTAGTCTTAAAACTGCAATCGGAACAAAATGCCAACGAACGGAAATAAAACCAAATGGCCTGTGCCTCGCCGAGATAATGGCTCAGGATTAAATTAGTTCGCTTATTCTCTCACAGACGACGGAAAAAATATATTACATCATTTGTTTTTATTTTATTTTAGAATTGTAACTACACCACTCAGACTTGTTTCCCATGTCTAAATGTGATTCTAATGCGATTTTATAATTGTTATTTGTTGCTGGAACTTTTTCTTTAATTAATTTATCATTTTGAGGTTATATTTTGTTTATTTATTAACTTATACCTCAAATATTATACGCGAAGGGAAGAAAAATTGGTCGATTTAATAATTTATTATCATCTTACTTAAGTGCAACCATAAAAATAATAGAATATGCAAAATGGATTTTCGTTAAGAGAATAATGCAAGTAAAAACCAGTTTGCCATAAATTCAGGCATAGTTAATTGCAAAAACGTGCCACTACTAGTCTACGTAGTCCATAAAATTGTCGACGATTGTGAAATTGTGGATATATACAAATGGTACGGAAAAGCTACTCCATTTCAACGTCGAACAGTTTTTACACTTGAAAGCAATCTGTGTAGAAATCTGATAATCTCTCCCTAAACGCTTCGCGCGTACATAAATTAATCGAACACTTTTTTACCCTTAGATGAAACAAATTTCTAAGATTCCAACAGCCTGCTATTGTTCACCATACACAGAAGTTTTACTTCTTGGGACGAATGCCAGAAAGGTGAAATTGTCCAGTACTTACATATCTACACTTACTTAAATAGTTTTATAAGTCTTTAATTGCTCAAATATTATTCTTATCAAGCAGAAAATATATGATTATCAAATATTATAATTATTGTTTTTGTTTTCAATTTAAAAAACAAGAATATAATAAACATTAAGCCTTTTATTGCTATTTCTTTAAGTGGAAAGAAGGAGAGATCCCAAAAATCCCTAAGAAGATGGCTAAAAATTTGAAGTTTTACATAAATAAATATGCTTTAAGATTATGAGCTAAATAAGAAAAGAAGAAGCAGGAAAAGAGAAATAAATAATAAAAATTATTCAGTAAAAAGATAAGATTAAACTTAAATAATTATATTTAGACCTAGAGTTGATAGTCAAAAAGAGAGATCTTGAGAGACCCCAAAAAAAGATGGGTTTACAGTTAGACTGTAAAATAAATAGAAATATCTTAAGGCCACGACAGAAACTTTTGAAAATTTTTACAAGAATATTTCGTAGTCAAAAAGTTACAATTGTATTTTTTTGAATTATATTTGTATACAAAAGCAGAAATTTGGATATATCTGCCTGAAATCAATAAGTTCAACATTGAGCAAGAATATTTTTACTTTGGATTAAAATATTTTTTATTTACAAAACTAAAATTAGAATAAAAAATATTAAAACTTTAAGGAACTTTTATAAGAAAATTCCAAAAATTTTTGTGTCTGAAGAAATTAAAATGTTGTTTATCTAAAATGCAACTTCAAAATAAATTCTGCTTGAAATATTTTTCTTAAAACATTTCTAGTTTTAAATAATATAACTCCAATGAAAGGAATATTCTTAATCCTCTGTTCAGTGTCTTACAAATAAATGAAAAGGTAATGAAATAAATCCCATGAAATGTCGCTAATTTAAATTTCGACCCTCAACTAATATATCCTCCGTAATGTACTCATTTTGGCAAGTCACGCGGGACTCAATCTACTCCTTTACTTTTACCTTTTCTTCGTCGTTTTGTGCCTCTATTTTAGCAACGGATTCTCAATACATCCAAAGCTTATATAATACATTACATTCTACGAATCGGTCTCGTTTTAAATTAAAACTACTTTCATGGCCCTTTTATTTTCTGACTACTTTTTCACTGTTCACCGTTTCTTTGTCCTCTTAATTTTTAAACTTGCTAATAGATTTTTTTATTGTTATTGTTGAAGTCATACTGTATCAATATCATTACCAATAAGATTGGTTTCATAGAAATTCTAAATATCTACTTTATAATTTGTGTTCATCAGAAAAGAGTTTTTAATAGTTCTTAAACAGAATCCAAAATTGAAAATTATTTGTAGAAATTATAGTAATTAGAATCAAAATGTGCTTAAAGAATCCATTGTTAAACATTTGTAGAACAACTAAGCATCGAAAATTCTTGTGCAATTAAAGAATAATCATGCACGTAGCAAGCTATGAATTTATTATAAAGTCGACCAGTTTAATTGTTGAAATGATTTGTAGAATGCAGAGCATTTAAATTGTTTGAATTCCATTCCGGTCTTCTCGAAAGCATTCGCTATTTCCCATCGCTTTCGAATTATTTATGCTATTCGAACTGAGTTTAAAGCGTCCAGCAAAGTATGAAGAACTTTGTATTATATGTATACTTAAGAGCCGGTCTGTACACGCATATATTTCATAAACTGCATAAAATATATTATTGTTTACGCGATAAAACCAACCAAAAACAAAATCACAACACAAACAAAACACTCAAACAGATTTGAAAAGTCTTTGATTATGGTTAAACGTAGCATTTACCTACATCATTCCAATCGCATATCTTTGTTATTTAAATTGTTTACTAAACATAAAACGCCATGTTGTTATTTCATGTCGGAAACGATGAAAACAACCGCTGGCGATCTTCAGATCCTTTGAAATTCCGTATCTTATCAACAAACTTTGATCATTCGATCTTACGGATAGATTATTTGGGAAAAATGCTCAAGGAACGATATAAATTATGCTAACGTTAATAAGATATTTATGCAATTTTAAATTTTTGACAATGCTATTAATTTTAAATACCTGTGATTTATTGTTTGCGAGATTTTTACTTTTTTCTATGGTAAACCTTCTGATGTTTCCTTATTTAAATATATTTAATTATTTTGTACAGACATTTCTGATTTAGCATCAGTAATATTGTCACATGCTTTTTAATAAATACAATTTAAAGCAGTTCCAAAAAATTCTAATTAATTTGGTCTATTTTTTATATTTTGAAACCAAATTCTTTTAAATTTATAGATTTTATATTGACGATAAATAATTAAAATCAGAAAACTAAGTACTTTTATTTTATTTGAACAACGTTCATAGATAAATTTTTATATTTCACAAGCTCCACGTATCAATCAGTCATAAAAATCCTTATAATTCGGATTATTTAGCATTTATTAAGATATTTAAATCTTAGCCTTAAAACTCCATTTTTTGTAAGCCTTACTATCATTAAAAGAACTGTTTTACAAATACAATTTGAAACAATTCTTAAAAATTATAATTAATTTGGAATATTTTGTATATTTTGAAATCAAATTCCTTTAAATTTAAAATTTTGAACAGACGATAGAAGTTTGACACTAAATAGAAAGTACTTTTATCTAAATTAGACAAATTTTAAAGATAATTTTATATATTTCAGGAGCTCCATTTGTTAAAAATTAAAAGTCATATAATTTAGAAGCATTTGTTACTATTTCTTTATTGTTTTGAATAATTAATAAGATAATATAGTCAATAAAACATATATTTATTCTAAAAATATCAGAAACGTAAGATTATCTAGATTTAAAGAAAACATTTAAGTCAGAACTAAGAAAACTTAGGCTCAATACTTTTACAAAAAGGCACAATAAATTTTGTCAAGGAATTTTATAAAAGTATAAGATCAAAATTTTACATTTTATTTTATTTAAATTTTGAATAATTTAAAATCCTTCAATTTAAAAATTTCTAATCTTTTTAACATGTTCCTTCTAGTCTAACTAATAGTAAAAAATGTTTTATATCAGAATAAATATATACATCTTTGTATTACTCATCTTAAATACATTACTGAAATAGTAAATATTAAAAGATTCTGGCAACTAATGAAGCTAAAATAACAAAATAAGGATTTCTAAAATCTAATAATTAAACACGAAGAACAATTATCTCAGAGATGTAACTATAGGAACATAAACAACATACTTAAGCATGCATTTACATATATGTATGTACGTCTGTTTAACATGTTTAACGGCATGTATCAAAATTGTTTGAAGGGTGTAGTTATGCTTACAAACATATGCATATATTCACGATAAGGTAGTATGCGCACTTTGCATATTACCTCAACGATTAAAAACTCATAAATATTCCTCTTAAAGGAAGTTTATTGATCAGACAATTTATATTTTTATTTGAAAGTATTTATTATTTATTGCTGATTATTTAAATACTAAAGACAAGCTACTGCATGTTTTATTACACATATTGTAATAATATTTTTATAAACTAAATATAAAACCAATAAGTTATTAATTTTCTATTTTGACAAACAAGTATAAATAATTCAATTTATAGTATTATTAAATTATTTTTTTGGGCTAAACTTAATAAGGGAATAAAGACATACGTAGGTATCCCCTTGGTTAAAATATTCTTGAGCATGAACCCTCCTTATTTCAATATTACATCAAATATAATAAGAATTCCATCTTCGCCCTCTCCAGCGAAACAAACTTTATAATACAAGACAACCCCCAAGAATGTCTTATCAAAAACTAACTGAGCATAACCCCACACAAACAATCTCAACTACAAACTTCTTCACATCAGCATCAATTTAATAATTTTTAGTTATAAATTAATTTCCGCAGTAAGAAACCTCAAATTCTTGCGTATACCCTGAAGCATATTTCATGATGATTTTATATTAATAAATCGTTGATATTAAATTTTATAACATTCTTTGACTGACCAGTATCTTGGATGCAATAAATATTTTGCAATTTTTAAGATTATCAGCGAAACTACAACGCTTTAACTTAGGTTTCATTTTTAATTAAAATTTTAATGTATATTGAAAGCCAGTTGTGAAAAACATTGTTGTAAGACTCTATTCACAGCAATACTTTCTTAAATTTTATTTTGAAGGACCTTGAGTAGCAAAAATGTTTCGAATTCTGCGCTCAACTAGATTTATACTACCTCTGTTGCTCAAGGTTCTTTAAAACAAAATAACAGTTTCATACCTTTAGTATTACGTTAATAAAACCAATATCTTTTTAATAGGCAATAGTGACTCTTTTAAAATAAAAAGAATAATAGTAATTTGTTTAAAATTTGCACTTATTTTTATAAATTACAGGAGCAGTGAATTTTTTAATTTTCATTAGATAATTAGTTTTGATTAAAGTCTTTTCAATCTACACTATTTTACAGATATCAAACTTTAAATCGTTACCTAGTTTAAGTAAGATTATAAAATTATTTACACCGCTATATCAAATGCTCTACTTATTAAAATCATTATAATCAAGTTTGATTATTAATTAAAAATTGTTTTAAAATTGTTTGTTTATAATATGCAATATTTATCTGCAGCAAAAAGTGTTTAAGTTAACAAATGCGGTTTCAAAATACCACAATTCTTAAGTTTAAAATGTTATTTAAAAAATTTGATATTTTGGTTACCGTTCCCCGAAAGCATAATAGCAATTCTGAACATGTTGCAAACTATACTTTCTATATTGCAAAAAAAAAACTATATGTTAAAAGGTAATATAAAATTCACATTACTATATTAAACACTAGTGCATGATAATACTGCATAGTTGCGCAAAATTTGTCCATTCTATGTATGATTGAAAATTCTACAAGAAAAGTGTGAATTCTTTAAATGCAATTCTAATATTTCATAAAAGAACTTCCCAAATACTTCAAATTAAATTTTTAGGTAATTTCTTCAGAAATAGACGGAAAAGAAAAGGAAATCATTATTTTCTATAATACAATCTCAATTTTGACTTTTAAATTTTAATTTATTCGAATTTTTTTTTTTTTCGGATAGTTCATATATGTTTAAATATTTGAAAACCTTTTTATATATATGATTTTTTTTTCTGAAAACATAAAATACAGTCCTACTGTAACATTAGAAGCTTGTTCAAGAAAATATATTCGTTTTGAACGGCTGGGTCAGCAATATTCAGAAGATTTGATGTAGCAAAGCTGAGAACTTAGCTACAATCATACTTGTGCGCGTTTCGATATATGAAAACCTTAAATTAATGATGACATACCAAAAATTCTACTGATATCTTGTTCTTTGAATTTTTATTCTTACATTTTTACTAGCTGTTTTATTTCATATGTAATATAACCCCACTTGTATCTTATTTCCGTAAATTGCAAAATAAAATATTAAACATTCCATTTTCGCAGTCTTGTTAGACAAACATAATTTGAAAATCTGAAGTGTGAAAGCAATTAGGCGCATAAATATCCGCGTAAATCATCGACGAAACAAATGAAAAGCAGTAGACAGTCCCATCCGTTATGTTTATTTGACAATTCAGCTTCCATATTGAAACAATTCTTCGTCAAGACAACGACAAGGAAGGAGGCAAAAGAATAGGCGTTTCTTACTTCAATGCTCGCCCGACTTTAAACCTGTCAGCACAATATATTGGAACACATGTTGGCTGACGGTTTAACATAATATTCTCCGCAGAGGGTGTTGACGGATTAAAAATAAACACTTAGTAAAGTGCTACCATATAAATAAGATCCCGCTATAACTTGTTCGTTTTGATAATAAACTCAATAATATTACACTCATATTTCAATACGTTATATTTTTTAAAACTTAGCTCCGGATGAGACTATCCCATGGGACTTTATAACGGCTTCTTATTCTAGTTATTTTGGGATTCAAATGAGTTTTTTACTTTATTAGAATTTGGTGCGAACGATTTCGGTGACAATTTGTTTATGTGAACGTGTTTTAGTTTTATTACTTGATGAAACATTGAAAAGCGATCATCATTAAACTACGAAAATAAATTCAAGAATCCATTTAAAAAAATTGTTTCTTACCTTAAGATAAAGTTGCCGGAAATCAATATAAATCAGAAATCAGAACATTTAGGAGTAAATTAAATTAGTCGAGACGGGTCAAATTGACCCCACTAACACATTTTTGGTCATAAATTTATTTATTTTGTTTAGTAAGTTTCTATAAGTATACTATGAACATAATTAACAATATTTCACCCTTCCCAGTGTATCATGTGGTAAATAGTTAGCTTTAATTTTAGAAGCGATGTTGTTGAAAATAACTTATTTCTTGATTTCACTTAACATTTTTATTTGATTTTATGTATAAGGAATATTTGTGGCACTGAATTGTTTTATTATCCAAAAATAATGTGTCTTTGTTTAATTAATTTTTTTTTATTGCGTCAAACTTTAGTTTAATAAATTTTGGTTTTATTTTCGAATTAGGTACAACATTTATCAACAAAAAGTTTTTTTCCCTAGATAAAGCATCTAGATATAAGAAATAATAATTTTTTTATATAAATTGGTTTTTTAAAAGGTCTTAAATGTTACGCGCAAATGCTGCCGATTCAAATGACCGTTACCTTATTTGAAAGTTAAGAAAAATCTGCTTAGTTGTATCTTTTTATCTAAATATACATAAATCAATAATACATAAATATAATAAAAATCATAAAAACTTAATTTCTTTGACTGAAAAAGTTTTGTTAGATAATGTAAAAATTAGAATTAATAGCTCTTAAAAGAAAATAAGCAAACATTTTTAGTAGCACCAAATGATGAGCGAGTTCTAGTATGAAATTAATTTTAGCAAAAATTGTTGTATAAAAAAAAGAGAACTGGTTTTCTTTTGAAAGCGATTTGGTGGCAACCCTACCTTAAGACCCTATGATACGGTTCAATTTTTAAAGCCTCATAACCTGCAAAAGCAAGAAAAAAAAATCAATCTACGATTAGTTTATCTTGATGGTGCGGTTTAAAAAAGCATTTTTCATCGTTCAACCCCTTCTAGTTTGAGGAACATTCATAATAAGATGGATTATATTTGCTACAGCCTTCATTGTTTGATCAATGACATTGAAAGGGTGCACGGGTAATCTTTCTCGGATGCCTGAAGAATCTTGTTAAATTATGGAAATTATTCGAACGTTGCTTTGCTTACCCCCTGTTCATGTACACATGTTCTTTTTAAAAGAATCTTCTGATCGTTCCCCTGTTCAGGAATATTTAAATCATTGGCTCTTCTTAGTTATCAAAAGTGTTTACCAACTTCGGTTACGCAAATGATTGAGTGCGATATTCTGTTAATTTATTGACCCTCCCTTGAGATAAATAAATTACTTTTCTGATGCTTATAATTAATTGAATATGTTTATGTTTAATTATACATAAATTTATAATTAAATAGATGTTTACTGTATTCGTTATTTCAAAATCAATTATTGATAATTTAATTAAATGCAGACACAGAAACCACTATTTCCATTCAAAGGTTGACATTTCAATCACAATTCATAACAAATATATATGTTTCACTCAATTTTTAATCTAAATATTGGTAATAATTAATAATAATTAATTAACATTCAATAAACATCAGTCAAATATATGTTCTCCATAAATAAATCTCCTGAAAGGAAAACAAATTCATTTGTTTTAACAACTACTTAATAAATTAAATTTATTTCATTTAATATAAATAATTGAATAGTATTATATATTTGATACTGTTTTTCTATCTTCTTTCTATCACTTTCTGAAATTTTAATTTAATTTAAGTTCAAAATTTGAAGCGATCTATTCTGAGATTAATTGTACTACCAGCAGTTTCAATATCATACAAAGAATTTAATAGTTTTGGAACCTTGTTAATATATTTACTATGTTTCATTAGAATAATATCAATAAAATATATTTCAAAATATTAAAATATGCTTGTTTAAAACAAAAAAAAAACATGTTTTTGTTTTATTTAATTGACTATTTTGTTTTGAAAATAATTTGTAAATGTTAAAAGTTTCAAATTAAGAGGTTTGAGTTACAATATAATATACTGAAATTTTAATTTGGAAGACCTTATATTAGTTGAGTTTAATATTTGAAGTAAGCTGTCCTAAATTTACTCGTACTACCAGTTGTTAAGAGGTCGTTCGAAACAATTTAAGAGTTTTGTACTTCTGTTAATATATTTTATTTGTTCTATTAGAATATTACCAATAAAATTTATATCGAAATATTAAAGTATTCTAGTTTAAAACAAAAACAAAATTTTAAGTTAGACTTTATCAAATAAAAAAGCTTTAATTGAAATATCATTTTTTAAAATCTAAGTTTGAAAGGCTTTGTATGAAGTGAGATTAAAATTTGCAGTGAGCGGTTCTAAATTCAATCATACTACGAGCAGTTTAAAGATCATTTGAAACAATTTGATACTTTTGTACTTATGTTAATATATTTTATTTGTTTTATTAATAAAATATCAACAAAATTTGTTCTGAAATATCAAAGTATGCCTGTCCAAAACAAAAAAAAAAATGCTTCTGTTTTGTTTAATCGATTATTTCTATATTTTAATTTAATTTCTAAATATTTACTTTCTAAACTTTCAGTTGATTTCAAAATTTGAAGCAAGCAGTTCAGAGTCCAATCATACTACCAGCCGTTTAGAAATATCTCAAAAGTTTAAATTATTTTATGACAGTTTGTTTTGTGTTATTTATATTTTCTTGGTCTTTAATTAGATTCCGGGTTAACCAAATAAAATACATTTTTAAGATGTTATTTAAAATCAGATTTTTGAAGTATGATATGCGCACACTGTTAAATTGTTTAATATACGCTGTAGTTACAGAGCAGAGAAACTTTAGGATATAGAATATATTCATAAAATAATAAAATAACAATAGTTAGATAGATAATTCGACGTAGCAAATGATTCACTGTCAAACGATAATATTATTTGAGCATATTCAAATTAGCATCAGTATAGGGAGTATGAAGTGAAGCAAAGGCAACCCAGTAGTTCATATACACTCTATTCACGTAAATTATTGCAATCCTCAAGTTGAAATATGCTTATGGTTTTCAGTCAGAACGTTGTTCATGACATGCCATAAAGGAACCACAAATCAAAAGTCGTATTTACGCCCGTCACGAACTCTGCACGTACTAGGTAAATAATAATAATATGCTTTGCAATGTGATTTCTCTAAATCTACGCCAAATGAGACATATGTTTATAATATATACATCTCTTGCGACATATTTCAACTACTTACCTACTTTCTTTTGTTTCTTATTTACTCCCATCTTTTAACTGAATTATTCAACACTTCTGCTTACTGATTCAAAGTTAAAATTAAATAATTATAATACTAAGGTGTACTACTTCTTTGATAAAGAAGCCCACTACCTTGGCGTTGGGGAAAATACGTATTTTTTTGACTCAACTATTAAGCATATACAATATTTTTTATTTCATAGTAGTTTTATGAATAATTTTAAATAATAACAAATAAAAACAATTTAAAAATAACGGAGATATGAGCCAATAAGTAAGACTTTCTTTTGAAAATTATTTTCTCTATCAGGCATTATGTAAAAAAAAATATTTTTTTTCTTATTAGGAAAGTATCAATCATAGAAATAACAAAGGGAAAAAATAAAAAAAAAATTTTTTTTGTAGAAATGACAGCTGTTTTAATATAAAAACTCAAAATTTTGAGATAAAAAATTTATCTTATGAACATGGTGCCAAATAAAAGATATGCCATGTTTTAGATTATATTATAAAGAGTACGCGTTGCAAATTTAAACAAAATCGATTGAGTAGATTTTGAGATATCTTGTACACTAGTTTGAAAAAAGTAGTTTCGAGAAAATCGCAAAATAAAAAACAGTATAGCGCCAACATCTTCAAATCGAATATAACTTCGGAATTAGTTTGAATTTTGAAATGATTAATCGTTTAAAATATTTTTAAAAGTATAAACAATTAATCTATCCATAAAAATCGATTTTGGGAAAATCGCATGGTGGTGTAACCCTCGTTCGGTTTTGGTAAAATGCAATTTTAAGCATAAGATAATCAAATTGAATCATTTTGTAGTTGAAGTTTAAATAATTTAATCTCAAAGTGGTGTAACCCTTTAATAGTTGATTAAAAATGTTTCATTTATCCTAAAAATTATTTAGTATCTATGAACAAAAAATATATAGTATATTTCTACGTGTTTGAACTTAATCTATTTAATATGGAAACAAATTACAACAATAGACGGATGAAATAAAATATAAACTACATAAAATGAATATATTTAACAAGAAACTGATAAATATAAATAATAACCAATATATGAACAGGATGAAATAATAATTTACTAAAGCATCGAACTTCCGTAAAAGCAACAACAACAACAACAACAACAACAGATTGCAAATAATTCCTCACATGCTCTAACCTGTCAGTTAAAACAAATGCCAAACGGAAAACCAAATCACGGTTAATTTCTCGTCTATACTCTAGTATATTAAATAGTCCTGTGACGTCTAGACATCATGGTCTCAATATTTCAGTTGTTTTTATCTAAGAAGACAAAAACAACTAAAATATTAATAGACTTTCTGTTTAATGCTGATTCATTGTTACTCCGATGTTTTTTATCGTCTTTGTTTAGGTAGTTCGGTTAATTTATCTTTCTAATAATTAACGTTTACAAATAGGTTAGTACAGAGGAATTTCTGTCATGTTACTAATATAAATAATGTTCTTTCTATTGCTGCGATAACTGTAGGTATTGTTTTATACAGGTAGCAAATTAATTTTATTGTTTCTCTGGGAAGATCTTTCGACCAATCTAGATAACGATTTTATATTTAATTAA
Source organism: Pogonus chalceus (assembly GCA_002278615.1). Taxonomy (NCBI): domain Eukaryota; kingdom Metazoa; phylum Arthropoda; class Insecta; order Coleoptera; family Carabidae; genus Pogonus; species Pogonus chalceus. Next base: position 97,468 of record CM008239.1, on the reverse strand, counting down.
TCAAACGCTTAAGTTTGCATAAAATTGTAATATCTTAACTTTTATTTACAACACATAAACTTAATTATGCATATCTGTATTAAAGTCCAAAAATGAGACCCTAAAAAATCAATTTCTTGCGCCAAAATCATTAGAACCATTTTTTAAGAAAGTGACTTAAATAAAAGATGAACATCAAACAAGTAAAATCGTGTTAATGTTTCAAGATTCCAATCAACTTAAAATAACAACACATTCAATTTATCTAATGATTACTTTCTATTTGTGTTACGGTTATCTAGGGTTTAACTTTACCCGTGACTGAAAATAAACCTTTAGTTACAGATCAAAGTCATAAAAGAAAAGAAAAGCAATTAAAATGTTGTCTAACCCTTGAAATCCGGACAAAGTTGCACTAAATTCTCTTGTATACTTTTCTAAATATAGTTTTACGATCGACCGCTGAAAAGACGGAAGAGCCATCAAAACACATGCAATCCGAGGGACATACCTCCAGCGTGTTCGGTGCAAGTTGTGAGGAAAGCAATTAACTAAATCGTTTTCGAACATAAATAAATATAACTTAAATAAAAACAAATGTACCAACCAGCAAAGAAATATCTTTATAGGTTTAAAAAAAGAGGAAACTATCATAAAATATTTTTGATGAAATGAATATCCTTCAATGGATTATTAAATAAACAGTTTTGGTTTTATGCAAACATTTGGTTATTTATTTAAAAGTTTTAAACAAAACTTTGTTGATCTTAAATTGTGAAAATATATACAGATGTTTTCCTTGCACATTTATTACATATTAAAGCAATATTTAATGCAAATAATGTTTGGTTTATACTGGTTTTAATACGATACCTTTTAATATCGATCAATATTATTTAAATTTTATTAGATGAGATTCTTGGAGATAGATTTAGTTTGCAAAATTTATTTATATGATTGAATTATTATACAAATCTTATGCTACAGACTACTGAATATAAGGATCTGAAGACAAAAAGATATTTTTTTATGTAGAGTGCAACTACAACTATCAATTAAGATTTATTTATTTAATTAATTGAATAAATAAAATATTTTGAAGACAATATGAAGTAAATAATGTTTCTTATTTCATCTTTTGACAATCCTAATTATAATACTAAAGGATATACTTTTAAGAAAAGAGATAACTTAAAATTTTTAGTGTAGGAAAATGAGTATATACTTTTAAAGGATAAATTAACAATCAATAGGACATATCTTTGCAATTCCTTAATTCCCAAAATGAATTCTGACTTCAATTCGACTGCTGAAGAAATTTGATTCTAATTGTTTCATGAACCAAATCAAATTCACCAAAATCCACTCAAATACATTAAGAAAAAATTCTACGAGAAATAATTCAATAAAAAAGTTTCTTCCAACTTAAAAATCTCTAAGTTGAGTATCTGTATATCAGCATCAACAATATTTCTCGTCGTTGGCAGAAGATTCTTTTATAAAATCAACGTAAACGAGCATGTCGGAGTAGCATTTCAGCTTAATAACAAAGCTACATTAGTCACGTGTTACGTAGATTTTGCTACAAGAAGCAGCCACCAGTTTCCCTGGATCGCTGTCGCTGTAACGTTACGACTATTGTATATCTCAATTTGCAGATCATTAAAACTTCTCTGACTATGTTCAGGGTTCGCCCTGTTCTGCCCTATTTTGCCCTGTCCTGGTCTTCTTGGTTTCACTAGTGCGTAGAGATGTATTACTCTATAATATAACTGTATGTATATAACATACAAAGTCATAGCCCGCTCTTCAGATTTCCGTTTTGGTATTCATTACTACTGCTGTGTTCTTCTGATTATATGTCTCTTATATTATATCTTTACAGGGGTGGAGTTTATTCAAAGTCAAGAAAAGTTCCTTTTTATCTATTTGATATTTGAAAATTTCTTCTTCTTTAAATCTACAGAAAGAATAACAGAGATGTAAAATATTGACATTTTCTTCATTTCTTCTTATTCCTCTTGATTCTTTGAAGTAAGATCATAACTCTATTTTGAGGTCTTGAAGATTGAGGTATGTTTATCTGATTTTAATTTTGCCGTTTTTGGATTAGGAATAAAATTGGAGCTTAAAAATAAGTTTTTATTTGCGCCTTCTTACTTTTATTACAAAAAGTCGTTCCGAATATTATAATAATCCAAAAATCAATATACAAATAAAGGAATATAAATAGGTTTTGAAATTACAGTCAATAAAAATATTAATTAATTAAAATCTACAGCCAAAACATAAAACATTGATAATACATATATAATTATAAACTCTGAACTGTAATAATTACGTTTAAATAATTTATGTAAATATTCAGCAGACAAACAGTAAACAAAATCGCAATTTAACAAGTAAATATATTTTATATGATTGAATTTTATTTAATAATGTTGATGCATATTTCTGCACAATCCCAAGAGTGCTTTGCAGCAATCAACTTCGTTATAGAACTATAGCAAGCAATGAACTCCGTAATATATAACATCATTAATTGACAAAAATAAAAAACTAAAAATAAAATTGCACTTCTTTCCACATACGACGATGACATACGAACCAATCAGGGTGTTGGAAGTTAATGGTCTAACTTCCGGTTCTTTCTACCGTGTCAGGTTACCGGGCTCTGCTTTATGCAGGAACGTACTATGCGGATTTTGTTATTTTTATTCGTGTTATTACTTGTGAATTGCAAACATGGATAAATTAATAGCATTTAAATTGAATTTATTATAGAACTAAGTAAAAAGATATCTTTGCTTATTAGGAGCAATTTTGGATAAAATCAGATATTTTATCCTAATATATACTTAACACATCTTAAGTCGCAGCCATGTTTATTAAGCTCTTTAATCATTTATTTCAAAAACTCCTTTTTTAAAAATTCCTGATGTCTCATAAAATCTCACAAGTTTGCAAAAAAACTTTGAATTTGAGAGTTTCAAACTAATAACGCAATTATTTTTAGACATTTTGCAAATAGTCACAATTTCCAAAATCGCCAAGAATTTTTTTTTTTTGCAAATTCTAACAATTTTCAGATTTTATTTTAAAACACAAATCAAAAAACAATTAATTGATATGTGCCTATCCAAAGTTTCTGCTTAGTACCGCAATCCTTTTGTGAAATCTTTCCAGAAATGTTAAATTTTGAAAATTAGCAAAAATTCCTGATATATAACCTAAGTTTTTTGCAAAATAAACCAATTTTGAGATATTGTTTTAAAACATAAATCAAAAGAAAATTTATTGATATGTGTTTTGCTAAAGTTTCTGTTTAATAGCGCAATTATTTCTAAAATTTTGTCCAAAAATGTTAAATTTTGAAAAATAAAAGTAATCCCTGAGGAATGACCTAAGTTTTTAGCAAAATTATCCAATTCTGAAATATTACTTTGAAGTTATAAATCAAATGAAAATTTAATAATATGTCCATTTCCAAAGTTTCAGTCTAAAATAGCGCAATTATTTCTCGAAATTATCTAAAATCTGTAAAATTTAGGAAATTTACGAAAATCCTTGATGAGTACTCCTATTTTTTCTTCTTTTAGATGAAATTTTAAATTTTCAATCTTTCTAATCAATAGCACTATTATATCTTGAGATTTTTGAAACAACTAAGTTGTGCAAAAGCCGCAAAAATGTCTGATAAAGAACCTTACTAGGCTTGAAATTGGTTTTCATGTTATATAAAATATAAAATATTAGTTTAGAAATTGTCCAAAAATGTTAAATTTTGAAAATTTTTGAGGAATAACCTAAGTCTTTTGCAAAATTAGCCAATTATGAAATATTACTTTGAAATTATAAATCAAAAGAAAATTTAATAATAAGTCCATTAACAAAGTTTCAGCCTAAAATAGCGCACTTATTTTTCGAATTTACCTCAAATCTGTAAAATTTTGAAAACTAACAAATATTCTTGATGTGTACTCTTGCTTTTGCTTCTTTTAGATTCAATTTTGAATTTCCAAAATTTCTATTCAATAGCACTATTATTTCTTGAGAATTTTGTAAACAATTAAGTTCTACAAAAGCCACAAAAATGTCCGATAAATAAACTTACTAGTCTTAGAATTAGCTTTCATGTTAAATAAAATATAAAATATTAGTTTTGAAAATATAGAGCGCATTAAACATCGCGACAAAATGAGTTATTATAATATTCATAGGATAAGTATAATTTCACAGGATTATTACTTGATCAAATGGTTTTAAACATCTTAATTACTTAGTAAAATTTACGAGCATTCAGTTTGTTTCTGATCAATAACTGTAAATTTTATCAGAAGTTTAAGTTGTGCTGGGAAGTCTCCATTAACTTTAACTGATCAATATATAATGAGATACTAACTTTGTTTCTTATTACATTCTTCATGAATGTTATCTTTTAATGTATAGCATCAGGGTAGGCTGGTATAAAGTGTTTATTATTACCTAGAGAATAGCTCTAAGATATTTGACTTGATAATATACCTTGTTTATATAGTTAAGTAAATCGTTAAATTTAAATTAAAAATACTAATCACAAATAAAAGAATTGATAAATATATATAAACACATAAAGATATATCTTCAATTTAAGTTTTTACACATAACCATGAGCTATAGTTACTTTTGTAAATTTTTATTTCATTTGTTTTATTAAATTATTATAGAAGAATTTCTATTTTCTAGATAAAGGACTAGAGTTAACCTTGATACAGCTAACTGGTAGTACTACCATAGTAGCTTCAATATTTGAAGCTAAGTAACTCGTATTAAATCAAAATTACAGTTAAAACCTGTTAATTGTACTTTTTTACGATTGAGAAAATATTTTGCAAGATTGATAATTAACTTTTTTATGGAAATCAACTATTGTAAATTCATTCTAGAATAATAACAAGAATAAATAAATTATTTTCTTTAAGAGTTTCTTTAATATAAAATGAATTTTAATTCGAAATGATTGACAATATAAATAAAAACTAAACAAGACTTTCAAAGAGAAAAACGGAATGTACTTCATAAAATAATCAATTATCTTCGAGTGGATCTAATATGTCGCAGAAACCATCATCAACTTATACAAGTAACAACTCGTTAAAACCACGTTGTATTAAATGAACGACACGGCACGGTAAACGTTGATCGTTGTTGCACCTTTAATTAATTTACGTTCTGCTTCAATTACTAAATGTTTGCCATTAATGTTGGTGTTGTTTTGTTGTTCGGGCTAATCAAGTTCTTGTATGATGCTTTTGTTGAACTCTTCGAATGCTCAATGTGTTTCTAATGGCACCAATCTAATCGTTCTTTCACTTGTACTGGCATTTATTGTATGTGTTAATTGTTTGCAAGATGTAACACGATTTACATTCAATCACATTTTAATTTATAACATTTCAAAATTATTATTAATGTACCTTTAAAATTTAAATATATTTTCCATAAAGAAACAAACATATTACACCGCTAATTATGAACAAGATTTATTCATACGCTTGTACAAACTTGAAAAATACACACAGCGGCTTAATTTGTGAAGGAAACGATTTATATGAGGAGATATTTATCACGAATAAGATCAACAAAAAAACAAATATTTCCAGTTTCTAAGGAAACGAAGCGGCAACGTAAATTAACAACTAGGAAATCTATAATTAAATATTTCTTGTATTTTAAATTTTGCGACAGAAACACGCTTGAATAATGAATATTAATTATCAATTTATTTTCTAACGTATAATTAAAATTATTTTATGTTTTTATGTATTATTTTATTGTATTTATTTATTTTCTAAGTGTAACATGCAATCCACTTAGGGATGTAATTCTAAGGTGTCAAAGTTACGTTGTTACCAATGTAAGAAATTAATTAAAAGTATTTCCAACCTACGCAAATATACAGTTACCCAAAATAAAACTCATACATTTTAAATGTTTCGTTAGAGACAATTCTTACTCTAAAAAGTTTATGTTTTGCACTTTAACTTAATATTTAATATATTTAAACATTTTAATTAAAAAACAATATTCAGAAGAGATCATAATTTAGTTATTTTTCTTTGAGACGCCAGACAGAACAAAAAAATATTGTAAATCAAATTAAATTATCCAAAAAATAAAAGTTAACTGGACCGAAACTATAAAAAATTTCGTAGGAAATTATGAATAGATGGTCAAGTTTTCAAAACCAAAAAAGATTCTATAAAGACGTAATTTACTTAAATGTTTTATTACTGTACGAGTTTTTTTTGAGTTGTAATTAATTATGGTTTGAAGTATATAAAAAAATATAGTAAAACTGAATTAATAAGTTAATTACAATTAATATTCTTGAACATAAAATGAAAACAAAATGAATTAAGAAAAAATAAAACAACATCGCGTGTTTATATCAGAGCATGCTTCAGATAAAAGATGACTTTTTAATCAACTCAATTTATATCTTAAGCAATTTCCTCACAAAATATCTAGGGAGTTACTGACATGACCGTACCGGTCTACTAGTTCAGGAAATTCGCTAAGATGCTCTACATTAACTAATCACTAATTAGCATTCTTTCTAAGTGCAATAAGCGTGCGCAATCAAACATCAAAGCCAAACGATTCTCATCTTTAATATCTATTGACATTCGGGACGCGAACGATTAAATGAAAATAAAAATCATTGACTTTACTACAGTTATTTGTATAATAAATAGTTGATCGTATGTTATTAGCAGGAGCGCAAGTAGAACGCGGTAATGTAACTGTTTTCTGTCGTTTTAAAGCGATTAATATGTTTTGGTTGGTAACAGTGATTTTCAACACTAGCACGTGCTGATTTATCAAACGGGAATTTATAAAATATTTACATATATTATATAATTAAGATATTGGTTTCCTGCTGTCTAACTCTTCCGAATTACGAGGGATATTCTATAATTAATGAGACAAATTGATATACAAAAAAAACATCTCATTCAATTACATTCAAAACCTTTTAAAGATCAAGTTAACACCTTTAAAAATACATTTATTTAGATTTTTAATCATATAGGATGTGAACATGATCTTTTTCGTTCATTTCAAAATGTTAACTCAGCTTAGAACATGAACGCTGGAAGATTGATAAGATTTTTGCTATTCAAAGTTGTATGCCCGGAAAAATTTACTCAAAAATATTATTTGTTAATTTTGGCAAAACAAATGTCTCTAAAATCCATCGCCTTAGACAACCATACTGCAAAATTGCATAAATGAAGGTTTTTGCAAAGATAGGCGAGTCAAAATTTCTTGAAATGAGCTTAATTATCGCGAAATATGCTCAAATTATATTCCAAGACAAGTTCATAGAAATATCCGGATTTGAATTTGTTCTGAGCTGGGTCGGAAGGTGCTAACATATTTTCCTAACAGTCCAAATTTTGCCAAGTCCAATTTTCATTTATTTAGTTTACTTAAAGGCTTTTCGGCAACAAAAAATTAGTCAAAAGACAAAGTAAAGACATATTGCTAAGTAAATTCTTATTACTTTTCCATATAAATTTTAGGGCAAATTCTAAAATAACTATCCAAACTATACACAACTGATTAAACAGAAAAGAAAGAAAGAAAGAAAAAAAATGATTCAGCATATCCTGTTAAAAGAATTTAATGAGTCTATTAATTCAATCACAATAATATGAACCAAAAATCCAATTTAATTCATAAAATTTCTAACTGTTCAAATCATTAGAATTGTAGCTTTAATTCAAAAGAGTAGCATCTGCATAATAGAACCTTTTGTCTATATAATTATATTTTTTATATGCATCGGGTAATAACATTTTCCCATAGCAATTAATCTCTGTATTACGAATCAATGATTTACTAAGTGGAATTTTTAGCTTCCAGGCATTAATCCAATGATAAATAATTCTCATTGACAATTATGATATCACTTGGAGTATAGGTGTATTAACCTAGCATTATGTTATTATTGCGCATTGATTTTGAAAAGTATTAATGTCTTATTATTAGGTTTTATAAAACTTTAGCTTTTATCTTAGAGTCCATAGTTAAAACAATGCTTTCTAAAGTAGATTTTTAATATCTATTTTAATAGTTTTTGGCCAAAAATAATCAAATCAAAACTATATGTTTATAAAAGAGAAATATCTTAGTTCTTCAGATATCTAATAAAATTTAAATTACCCTTAAAATGCTGTTTTATTATTTAACTATTTTCATTCTTTAATTTGGTAAACTTGGTAAAAATTTTGAACCTCTATTTTTGATTCGCGAAATATTAAAGAGTTTGGAAATAGACGTACATAACTAATATGTATTTTTACTATTTTTTGC
>CM008239.1:46116-58622 GCA_002278615.1 Pogonus chalceus | reverse complement strand
TGCCCTAACATTATTTGCAAAAATTTTACAATTAAATTTCCAATATAACAAAAAATAATAGACACCCGGTATATATTATATAATAGATCATTGTATATAATTAAAAAAAAGTTCATTAGATGCAAATTTTAATTCTGAAAAATTTTTGTATTTAAGTATTTGTCTTAACATTAATTTTGAAAAATGTTAGCATTAAATATCCTGAATAACAAAAAATAGTGGACACCCGGTATATATTATATCATAAATCATTGAATATAATTCAACAAAGCTCATAAAATGAAAATTTTGATTCCGAACAGCTTTTGTATGTAAATATTAGTCTTAGCAATAATAGCGAACAAATTATGCCTTGAGGAAAATTTTAACATTAAATTTTTTATATAAGAAAAAAATAGTAGACATCCGGTATATATCATATAATAGATTATTGTATATAATTAAAATAACTCATAAGATAAACATTTTAATTCTAAACAAATTTTGTATTTAAATATTAAAAATAATAGCGACTGGATGAAATTTTTTATATAAGAAAAAAATAATAAACACTCGGTATATATAACTTCAAATAATACGTAAATCTATGAAAATACATTAATTTTCGAACTCTTTCTAGATACAGGAAGAAATTTACATTTGATCCATAAAAAATTTGAACCCATGTCATTTGAATAACTACAAATACATTTAAATTTTAAAATATTTAGTTATTTCTTTGAAATAGTATTTTAAATTTAAATATAATCCACAAAACAAATATATTATTTTCTTATGCGTAGTAATTGTATATAAAAGAATGCGGTATAATAAATAATCATTAGCAAAAGAAAATTAATTCAAATATTTAAAATAACAAACATAGAATACTGCACATACATTGTTCAATATGTACAAAGAATAACTTTATTTCAAAGGGAATAAAACTCTCTCAATTTGTCAATATGTCAACAGATATCTCTGTGAACCATACTTAGTAACTCAACAGTGATTTATTGTAACATTCAAGACATTTGTTCACATACAAATGTACATATATATACAGAAAACAGAAGGATGTACTGATAAAGTCAACATGAAATAGAATATCTTATTTCTTAGTGTAATAGGTAAAATAGGTTATAAGTTGGTAACACTGCTCATTTGACAGGAGGCCATTTTGGATTATATTAAAGATATTTAAATAAATATTTAGAAAAGCGTTTAGGCACATAAAGTAGTATGATAAACGACTGAAAAGATAACTAAAATAAGTGTCTTGAATACGAAATTAAATACGCAAAATAAATATTTCTACAAAATCAAAGTTATCTTAAAACATTTACTGAATACGAATTTGACTATTAGCGAATAAGAATGCGTAATATTTATTTGTATATAAAGAGTGGAAAGTTAGTAGCATTGCTTTGCGTTGTGAAGGTGGCAAGTAATTGTGTATGTGAGAACAAACTCTAGTGAAGAATGTCAACATCCTTCACGTTACATGGTAGCTTAGTTTATCATTCGCGACTACATTTACACATATGTGTGTTTATGTGAATATGTCATCATGGACGTACGTCTATATAGGGTCTTTAATAAATCAAATAAAAAAACTTGAAGATTAATTTAAAATTTATTAATTGGTGATTCTAAAACGATAATTTTCTGATAATTTTATTCTGTATAGGAAAATTTGTTTTTTGGAAAATATACCCATATTTTAGAGAATATTTAGAAAGTATAATTCAAGGAAAATTTTAATGTATATTGTATATTCAAAATTTTCGTTAAAAATCGACAAAAATTATTGAAATTTTTTCTTGATAAGCATTTTAGATTTTGAAATACTAAAATTTTAAAATCAACAAGAATCTTTGTTAAATCATTTTAGTTTTTAGATATTATTTTGGATGCATACATAAGTTTCCTATGTATTTTCGTGCAAAATTAATAAAAGTATGAGGTGTCTCGAGGTACGAACAAATAATAATAGTAGCGCGCTACTGTATGTATGCACATATGTATGGGCGAGGAAGTCAGTCCACAAGACCAATAAGTAAATGTACAATAAGTGTAACCCGGGTAATTCACAGCGACGCGTGTGAATGCTCACGATGACCTTCACATAAGTCCATTTACCAGTCGTAATGAAGACTTTCAAGAAGACAACAGACAACAGAAAATAGAATAGAACTCTTTCAACGTACGTATAAAGTTATACACTTAACAATGCGTTCGTGCACTGACTTACTAAACTATTACTTAAACAACGTAAACGAAACAAATGCACTAGTGTTGTAGTGTTAGTGATGTGATGGTTAGTGGTTAGTGCATTCACTTTTAACTTGGATGACACGCTATACCATACCATGCTATGCCATGCCATGCTATACCAACACTAAACATTCACTGAACATTTTAATTGGGACGTGAAATGCATTCTTTTATTTTTACTGTTATTTCTACTTAACGATATTATTTATAACAACTTTTACAATCAATTCTTCAAAAAATATTCTTAATTGTTTTGTATTTTCATTCATGAATTAAATCGGAAATCAACTTAACTTCTAGGAAAGTATTTCAAGTAAATAAAACACAATTTTAAAATGTTCAAAAGCAAATCTGATTTCTTCAAAAATTGCTTCTTATAACTTGGTGTAGTTTCTAAATTCAAATGTTATTACCAATAGAGTAATTCCTAGACTAATTCATTGAATAGACAATATTAATTCTAATTGAACAGAAATTAAAATGTTTATTGATAATGCAAATATTTTTTATTTCTTCTTATTTGTAACTATACATAGTTTAGATTAAAATTATTGCAAAAACTTTTGTAGATTTATTAAATAATTTCTTCATATTTATAATATTTTATCTTAAACAGACAATATTAGAGATTCCCTAATTTATTCAAAAATTGATAAAAATATTATTTACACAAATTACATTTACAAAAAATCATTTTTTAAATTTTGATTAGAAACTAAAATAGTTTTATTGAAATACTTATTAGTAAGACAACAATTTTCAATTTCTTCATTTTTTCAAAAATATTAATTTAGAAATTCTACTTATATTTAAGGGCGCCTATTAATTACTAGTTTTCTCAAAATAATATTGGTTTAAAATTCAGTTATTTTCTTTAGAATATTTATTAAAAACAGAACGATTTTTCATTTCTTCATTTTTGGACATGATTTCATTTCTTTAAAATATTTATTTAAAAATTTAACTTATTTTTAAGGATGTTTACTAATAACAAAACAATTTTTCATTCCTTCAGTTTTGAGATTAAACAAAGAACTATTTTCTTTGAATTGAAAACACAACAGTTTTTTTTTTTTCTTCATTTTTGGACATGATTGCATTTCTTTAAAACATTTATTTAAAAATTAAACTTATTTTTAAAAGTGTTTACTAATAACCGAACAATTTTTGATTTCTTCATTTATAGGATTAAAATTAGAACAATTTTCTTCAAATTAAAAACAGAACAGTTTTTCTTTTCTTTATTTTTGGACATGATTATATTTCTTTAAAATAATAATTTAGAAATTCAATTTATTTTTAGAGGTGTTAATTATTAACAGAATAATTTTTGATTTCTTCATTTTTGGGAATCAAATAACAACAATTTTCTTCAAATTAAAATTAGAACAGTTTTTCTTTTCTTCATTTTTGGACATGATTACATTTCTTTAAAATATTTTTTTAAAAATTTAACTTATTTTTAAGGGTGTTTATTAATAACAGAACAATTTTTGATTTCTTCATTTTTAGGATTAAAAAAAGAACTATTTTCTTGAAATTAAAAACAGAACAGTTTTTGTTTTCTTCATTTTTGGACATTGCAACATATCTTCAAAATATTAATTTAGAAGTTCAACTTATTTTTAAGGGTGTTTATTAATAACAGAACAACTTTTATTTCTTCATTTTTGGGATTCGAAGTAGAACTATTATCTTAAAAACAAAATTAGTTTAAAATTCTAATATTGTCTTTAAAACAGAACAATTTTTGATTTCTTCATTTTTGGACATGATTACATTAATTTAGAAATTAAACTTATTTTGGAGGGTTTTTGCTAATAACTAAACAATCTTTGATTACTTCATTTTTGGGAATAACATTAGAACTATTTTCTTCAAAATAAAATTGGTTTAAAAATCAAATATTTTATTAAAAATGTTAATTAAAAATGGAACAGTTTTTCATTTCTTCATTTTTGGGTTTTAATTGGGATATATGAATAAATTTCTTTGTTAGAAGATTTACAATAAAGAAAAAAATTGATTTAACGTTAATTTAAGATAATTAAGTTTACGACGATAATAATACACGTCGAAACAAGACCGAAAAATATAGAATGCAATAGTAATAAAGAAGATTCGCAAAAATAAGATAATAATCTTGGAAATCAACAGTGGTCCAATCATAGCCATTAAGAAATGATTTACAAGAAGCAATTTCAATATCTCCATCTTATATAATCATTATAATAAGATAAAGCATTAAGATAATAATGTAGGCGATATTTAAATTTAATTATAAGTATCATACATTCTGTTTTCGATTTCATTTTTCGATATTTATCGTAGCATCATTTCTTTATATAATATTTGACATTAATTAAACAAGAATGTATAATTTGAATTTTTCCGTTCATGTTTTCACACCTGCCTGATATTGGAACAGATAACGATGGCATATTTATGTACAAGACTTTTTTATTGCTGTATATATTGAAATGTTAAGTCGATTTTCTTTTTATTTTCAGTTGATTTTTATGCAAAACATTGTTAATTGGAGTTCATAATTATGGGTTATTATTTGACGATGTATTTGAAATTGAAATTAAATGGCTGACCTTGTTGTTTTGTATTAATATTTTGGTATTTTTAGCTTCGGGCGTTAACGAAAAAGAAATTTAATTGAATAAAATTCTAACCTATTTTTTTTCGGTATGAAATAAATTGAAATACCTGAAGGCGTTTATTTAATATTTTTTATAGAAATAATTTAATGCAACAAATGGTGTATTGCTTAATTAAGTACGGGTTTAAATTTTAAGAAAACCTTGCAAGTTCCAACAGGTAAACGTGAAACAAATAACGATCCCTCGTCACGCGTCTTTGATACTTTATGACTAAAATCAGATCATAAACAAAGCAGGGTGTCTGCACGACACCAAATTAACTAAACGGCCAACACACAAAATTGAAAGTCTCTAATTAGGTAATTTGTATGTTTAGCGTCTCGGGGTTCAACTTTTAAATACTGATCAATGATCCAATGAAGCAGTAAAGCTTGTCAATTTATTCAAATGATCAAAAAACTAAAAGTACCGATAAACATTCAAGTTAGAACAAAATTCCAATGTACATACGTTTATTTTAAATAATTTTACGAATTTTAAAGTCCGGTTCTGTATAACACCGTATGGAAATCATTGAATTTACAAACACATCACGAATCTATAAGATAAATTGATTTAGTACGTACCTGTACAAAGTTTGATTGTACTTGTACGACTAAATGTAAATGATATGAACTTGTTGTCTTGCTATTATACATTCAAACTAGAAAATTCTAACCTAACCTAGTCTCTATGGAGTAAAGTTTTCGATGTTACTTTGTTTTTTAGTCTATATATCGTAGTTTGTTGTGAAACTTCAACTATTTGTTTGATGCTCTTTTGTTTGTTTGCTTGTTTGATCGGGGGTAGTTTTATATTTTGTCGCAAGATGATAATAAATATATTACCTGTTTTACTTATTTTTTTTTTTTAAACTTGTTACAACTTGAATAGAATAATTTAATATTTAAATTAGTTGCTCTAGCCTTTATTTAGGGCTAAGGGTGTATTTATTACTATATACTTAACGTTAAAATAAATGTCGGTGCGTATGTTTAAGGGAAAATTGTATTTGTAATGGTAGAGTTCAAATGTAATTTATTTAAACAGGTGACAACAAGCCCTGATGTCTTTACTTTCATGACATGGTTATGTAATAAAGTAATTCAACCTGCATTGTTTTAATTCTTGAAACAACAATGGAATAAAATTATTACTTCACTTTAAAAATTTTGTTATATTCACAGCTATTCTTAGATATATAGATAAGAAAAATAATTTTGTTTCTTAACAGTGAAATTTGAGCTAATATGGTTCCAAATTCTCCCCACCCTGAAAGCTCTAAAAAACAGCGATATTCAGAATTTTTTAAAGTGTTTAAAGTATTTTAATTATTATTGCAAAATTTTTTGAAAGAAAAATATTAATATTTGGAGGCGTGGTAGCCTTCAGCGTCAAACACCTTAAAAAAGGCACCTCCATGAGTGCCTATCGCGATCAGTCCTTAATGATTTCCTTAAACTATATTAGATTGGCTATTGTAAAACAAAGGTTCAAAATTTTCTCCCTGACAGCTCTAAAAATCTGAGATTTTCTAGGAATTTTTTAAAGTATTAAATAACTATCAAATCATTTAGGGTTTTCTTCTATAATGTTGCTCGTATTTTAATTATTATTACAACATTTTTTGAAGTAACAATATTAATATTTGAAACCGTGGTAGCCTTCGGCGTAAGATACCTCCAAAAAGAGGCACTTTTATGGGTACCAATCGCGATCAGTTCCTTAAATAAGGTAAAACAAAATTGTCTATAGTTGTGATTTCATTAAATGGTTCCCGAGAAAAAGTCGCACCCAGTTTGAAAAATGTGGTTTCGAGGAAAACGCGTTTGTTTAAAGTTTTCGGTATTGTGCGGCCTCCATAATTCTTCTTGTATCTTTGCAATAACTTTAAATATTAATAAACCCTTTTAGAGAGTTATTCTAGACAATGTAAAGAGTATATTTATGCAAAAAAATGAATCCTTCAAGGTGGGGTCCTAGTTTGAGAAGAGCGGAGTCTGAAACTAGGCGTACGTAGATTTCTCTCTCCTTAAATATTTCCCGAAAAACTTTAGACAAAATTAAATAGTTCTATTACTGCAAATAACAGTAAAACTAAATAAAATAAAACACATATTATTAACTGTACAAAACATGATTTACGTTGAAGACTCAAACATGCAAAATCATAACCGACCCAAATTCATCTTCACAAGAAAAGACCCGTTATGAAATTCTGTTTTGCATATATACACACATACTTATTTTATAATATACTATAGGATAGTCGTGATGTACAACGCTAACTAATTCACTATTTGTTCTTCCTTTGTGCTCTATTAATAATAATTGCACAATGCTTCGTGTGAATTATAATTGCTAATGATTTTTTTCTTCTCATGAATTTTGAAACAATACTTATAAATACAAACATATTTCTCATGTTGAAATCTAAGAATAAAGTAGATGAAAACATTCACCAACAAGTAGGGGCAGTAAAACGGTTTTATATTATTTGTAACACCTACAAAATGAAATAGAATTTCTTTACGACGGCGACGCGTTTAAAGTATCGTGTGTAGTTTATGAAGCATGACATGTTATTGATTTGAAAAACACTAAAACATGTAATAAATCTGTTCAAGATGGATATATTCTATATATTAAATGATTTATATGATAAATGACATATGCTTTGACATGTCACATGTTGTTTTATGTATGTTAGATTGTCGATGGTCACTTTTATAAATATACTTATAGTTTTGTATTGTTGTTATTTATTTTATGTAGGTTCTTCTAAAATAGAATTATTTTATTATAGTTAATTGTCTTATTAAAATAAAAATTGATGTTTCTTTTAATAGTTCAAATCCTTATTAACTAGTGTTTTTGCGAACTTTAGTCTTTTGGTTTTGTTAGCTTGACTAAATAAATTCATATTTTGTCTTGAATATTCTTTAGCCATTTTTGCTCAATTTGGTGTATTTAACTTTTGTTTTTTGTATATTTGAAAGATTCTTCAAGAGCTTGCTTTTGTTTCATTTGTCATTTCATTGTTTTCTATTAATAATTTTTCCCAAAATAATCTTTAGCTATCGTTGCTAGTTTTGATGTATTTATCTTTTGTTTCTTGGATAATTCAAAGATTTTTCGGAAGTTTGCTCTTATTGTATTAGCTGTTTCATTGTTTTGCAATATGGACTGGTTTCAATTAATAATTTTTCCGAAATATTTTTTAGCTAGTTATGCTAGTTTTGGTCCATTTATCTTATATTTTTTTGGATTATCCTAAGATTTTTGGAGAATTTATTTTAATTTTACTAGCAGCTTCAATGCTTTCTTGACTGTAGATTGGTTAATATCCATAATTTTTCTAGAATATTCTGTAGCCAGCTTTGCTAGTTTTGGTCCATTTATCTTTTGTTTTTTGGATAAACCAAAGATTTTTGAGGAGCGTGCTTTTGTTTTCTATTATGTATTTTACTGTAGATTGGTTTTTATTAAAATATTTTTCCCGAAATATTCTGCAGCCAGCTTTGCTAGTTTTGGTCCATTTATCTTTTGTTTTGGATAATTCAAAGATTTTTTGGGATTTTTTTTTCTTTATTGCGTTCTATTATGTATTGTTTTAAAAACTGGTTTTTATTAATATTTTTTCTAAAATATTCAATGGCCAGCTTTGCTGGTTTTGGTCCATTTATCTTTTGTTTTGGATAATTCAAAGATTTTTTGGGATTTTTTTTGCTTTATTGCGTTCTATTATGTATTGTATTAAAGACTGGTATTTATTAATAATTTTTCTAAAATATTCAATAGCAAGCTTTGCTAATTCAAGTCCAATTATTTTTGGTTTTTTGGATAATCCAAAAATTTATCGGCAACATGCTTTTGTTTTCTATTATGTATTGTATTGTAGACTGGTTTATATTAATATTTTTTCCAAAAATATTCTTAAGCCAGTTTTGCTAGTTCTGGGCCATTTATCTTTTGTTTTTTGGATAATACAAAGATTTATCGGGAGCGTTTTTGTTTTATTAGTAATTTCATAGCTTTCCATATTGTATTACATTGTAAACTGGCTTCTATAAATAATACCTTCTTTGCTGGACTAGTTTTCAATAAATTAAGTATCTAAAGTCTATTAAAATCCTTAAAAATACTTTTAACAACTTTTACAGCTCATTTAAATGTACGAGTTTTATTTTGTCGCCGTTTGAATTTGATATTAAAATTACCTCGAATTTCTGTTGTAAAAAATAAGTTCAAATAAGAGTGTTTATTCTATTAAGAGAAGTTATATTTTTATCAAGTGTAGAAACATGAATACACCTATAGGACCTCAATTTACAGGTATCTGTTGCACGTGGTATTTTTTTACGCGAATTTTAATCGGAGATAAAAAAGAAAAACATCTAGGAAAATTTATTATTTTAATGAAATATACGATTTTTACTTTAAATCATTGTATATATTTTTGTTTGGGGTATTAAGGGGTGTATTTTACCCCTAACGGATCTTATTTAATAAATTTTGTGTATAGTGAATAGTTTTCCAGTAAGTTGAGCATATGTAGAACCATTCATATTCCCTTTAGAGTCCATAGAAACAAAAGACGTGATTCGGTGTCATGATTTGTGGTCATCCACATCTGAAGACATCTCCAGCGGACATAACCACGTGTTATTAATACGTTAAGGTGAAGAGAGCACAAATCCACAAGTGTAATATACACGAATATAACAGATGATAGAATGTTAATGTTATGAAATGTAATTCCGTTGGGCACACTGCTAGCTTCGCAGCGTGAAGTCTTCAAGGGCTGCTTGATTTATGGAGTACATTGCGAGGCCGCATGCGTTTGTTTAAGAAGAAACAATGGAACAATACACTGTCTTTGCTCTTAGTACTCTATACTGCTATTTTTTCACATTTTTATAGAGGGATTTTGGATTTTTTCTGAAGCTCACATTTCATCAAATTATTCAGCCTCTAATTTTTTCCTTACCCTTATCTGTGCGCCTTAAGAGGCATAGATAGCTTTTGTTTCAGACGTCGAAAAAAAAAAGCTTATTTCTTGATCTTACCAAAGTTTTTAGATTATATTTTATATGTAAGTAAGATTTGTGTCACCAAATTAGTTTTTATTATCCAAAAATATTGTGTCTTAAACTTAAAATGAAGAGATAAACACAGATTGATGATAAAATTGCTGTATTTTTGCCAAACTTTGAATTCATAGTTATAATATAAAATAATGACACCTTCTATGAGAATATTTACTCAAAGATTCTCTCATTGCGTGTTCCAGAGTCCGTCCGTCCGTCGTCGTTCTAATAATGGTCACACCAACGCAAAACGCGAAAAAAATACAATAAACAATAGACGATAGAAGTAGATGCAATTTCTGTTCTGTGTCCTCTACGATTGTTGGTTTTTTAAATTTATTTTAATTGTGTAAAAATGTTTATTTCAATGGCATCTGTTTTTTAGGAGATAATATATTGGTACATCTTTCTAATTTAATTAGAGAATTAGCGGTTATAAAATAATTACTAGAAGAAAAGACCATTTGTTTTTAACCTGGTCCTGTTTATCATATCATTTTCAAAAAAATATTTTATATTTATCATGTACATATAGTTTGATTTAACTTTTATTAACCCTTGATATTAATTTTGTCCGTATTAATTATAAAGTATATTAAAATGAAAAATAAAAATTTTGATATGAAATTAACAGTAGTACGCAAAGAAAAACACTCGGTGATAATAAAACTTTTAATTATTAGAAATGTACGTAACTTTAATTATTTTAATTACATCCAGTGGCGTACATTACATACAAACAAATAATTAAAAAGAACAAAAATTCAATTTAATGCTTAGATATAAAATTTCACAATGGCAAAGGTTCTGTATTAAATATTAATTTATCCGACCACACACAAAAGTATTAAAAACATTACATCAAATAGAAAGTATTGTTGCAAACATAAGATCAAGATACGAGATAGTACTCGTCTGTTACGAGATTTTGTTTTTTGTTTTAATGAAATTTATTACTTTACAGCTAGTTATAAAACAATGCATAATAAAATAATATCATATAATTTATCAAAGAGTTATTATTTTATACAAATTTAACCTATTTCCATGAGAGATAAGGAATCATTTTAGATTTTATTTCATATTTTTCAACAATCGTTTGTTAATTTGTATTGTATTTATGTTTGTTATTGATTGCTAAATATTTTATGTGAAATTATTCATATTCAAATGTTTTTAAGTATGTTGAGTGTCATTACTTTTTGATTTCTTCATTCTTTGTTTAAACTATTTTAAGTGTTTATTATTCATGTTGAAATATCTTTAAAAAAATTATTGTTAATAAAATGTGTCTCTCTTTAGTTTGAAGTGTTATTTGTTAAAGAATTAAGGTTATATATGAATAATTTTTACTGATTTCCAACATTTCAATTGTTTATTTATTATATTGTTTATAGAATGCAACAATAAAATATAAATTCGATGTTTAATTGTTTAAATAAAAAAAATATATTAATTCTTATGTTCAAAATCAATGAAAAACAGATTATATTCGCTGTCTATTTCGATATATACATAGTTTTGTGGAAGGACAAAAAAGGAGGAGCAATAAAATACATGTTTTATTAAAATTTGAAAGATTGAACCATTTTGAAATATAAATTAACTTGTTATTGGTTTAAAATTGCAATACTCCATTTCTTAATTGGAGTATATGCCCGCCTATTCTTGACTTGTCTACTCGTCCTTCATTTTTAAATTTATATTTTGTATTTATTTCCTATATTTTAATGTTAAAAGTAATTTGATGATATTGACGACAGGTGGTGCCAGATATCTCATATGAAATCGAGTTCTATACCAAATACATTGGACACTTTTATATCACTTAAAATTGCAATAAAAAGGTTTTTAACAAAATATTTCATTTTTATATTATTAATTATATTAAAATACAACTATTTACAGTCGAATCTTTTAATTTTACCAAAAATTTCATAGTTTTTTTTATTGCATCAATGGACGCAGAAAAATGCACTGATTATTTTAATATATAATTTATAAAGTTTTGGAATACGTTAAGGGTACAAAATAAATAAAAATGCAATTAATTAGAATAATTTTTGAAGCATCCATTTTTGTGTTTTTGCTATTAAAAACTTTGCATTTTGTATCCGCCCATTCTTTACCAGTCCATACGTCTTCTATTTGAATATATTTGTATATATTTCGTATTTAAGGGGAGGTTCTGGTTTCAAATATTCAGAAAATTGATTTTTTATTGCATATTTTGAAAGTTTAATTCATGTAGAATATTTGTGTAAAAGGATATTTTGATCTGACATTTATTTACGGAGCAACAACGTCTAGAGCAAGCCCATTCATATCGCCGAGTTTAACTTTACAAACGCATTTTTCTCGAAACTATGTTTTTTTTTTCTTATGCCGAGCGTAGCGTTTTAACGGTTTATTCGATTGAAGTTTCGCTAAATCCAGTTAATAGAAGATATTTTTTTCTATGACTTATATTTAAAATAAAAACAAAAAATGCAAATTTGCTATTTTTCCATTC
>CM008238.1:6891795-6905866 GCA_002278615.1 Pogonus chalceus | reverse complement strand
GATTTCTTAAACATAAATTTGATCTAATTAAAAAATTCAATTTTATAGTTATATTTAAGGTTATAGCCATTTAAAATAGATAAGATTTTATTTTTTTTAGAAAGAATAAAAAAAATTAAGTATAGTTTACAATATATTCAATAAAATATGTAAACTTATACTAATATTTAATTCAAATCAATTATTTTTAATTTTACAATTAAACACTTGCTAATTTATACATATGTATGCAGTTTTATCAATAATTATTACGATATATAAGTAGAAAAGTTTTCTATGTTTGCATGATAAAAGTTAAATTATACAAATTTAATCAAAATTTTTAAAAATCCTATAAAAATTCTGTATATAGATGAAATTAAATAATTTAAAGATTTAGAAATACATTTTCTGCAGAAATATACTTTTAAAGTGTAATGTATATTATATTTTAATATGTCCTTTCATATAAATATATAATTTAATGCTATTAAAATAAAAAATTTCAATCCTGTAACACTATAAATAATAATTTATAAAACACATACGTCGCAACAACAATATTGGTGTTAAGTTCCCCATAAAATAAATTACAGTTACACACAAATTAATATGAAACCTAAGGGAAATTAAAATGCTAAATAAATTCGTTTCATAAACGAAAATAAATTATTCAAATATACTATATAAAATAAAATTGTAATCCTTTAAAGTCATTACTACTGTATTATATTATATAATAGAAATTGCATTGAAAACTTATACATGTTAATGTTACCTTGACTTGGATATGTTCGTCTAGTAATAATTTAATTAGTTCGATATTTTCATTTTCTATAGCTGCTATTAAGGCTGATCTGTTTAGAGGGTCCACACAGTTTATGTTTAATTCTTCCTTCTTATTACTGTGTTCACGAATTAATCTATAATTTTAAACAGAAATCTATTAGAACTATATATATATTTCATTAATTTACCTTTTAAAAACTTATAATATTGTTGCAACAACAACAAATATTATTAATAAGTCTAAGCTTTATAGAATTCATTTATCAATAAACAAAAGTTTTTGAGTTAAATTCTGTTATTATTATAAATATATATTTCGATAGTTTCATCTTTTTATTACATTAATTAAATTAAACACGTCTTTTATTTATAATCATTTTAAATGACAAAAGCGCATAATTTTTACGAAAATGTCCTATTTTTGGTATATTATTGTTAATAGATAAATTTATAGAGGATTCAGAATTATAACTCGAAAAATAGCTGATGTATGGTTGTACTGTTTTTGCGAAAATGCCTAATATTTTCCTTTTAGTTTTAATATATAAATTTTTAGGAAAAATTAAAAAACGTAAATATTCAAAGATTCAGCTTAATAACTATATTTTTTCTCATGATATTCGCAAAAAATTGCTTATAATACTTTTTTTGCGAAATCAGCCAATAGTTAAAAATATACAAAACTATTTAAAAAATTATGACTTAATTGTTAGCAATCTATCAAAATAAAAAAAATAAAAATCAATAATTTCCATTTAATAATAACTATTACATTAATTTAATTGCTTTGTTTTTATTAGTACTTCAAAAATTAATTATAATCTATTTTGTTCCAGATACAAAGATAAGAAATATATTTTCTTTCTTAAAAAAATTCATTTCAAACAAAACTTTTAAGTTGTATTTAAATAAATATTAAAAAGTTTTCAATTAAAATATGCTCAAATTCTTATAATAAGACAATACATATTAAATTCTTTCATTAAATAATTTATTATTAAGAATTTATAACAAAATATAAATATATTTCTCGTTAAAAAATAAATTTGTTGTCATTTGTTGAAAAATTTTTAAGAAAAATAAAACAGAGATTTATTGTAATTTTTATGAATATTTTTCTATATAAGTTAACTAATATCTAATAAGTACAGAAATAAAATAATATTTTTACACATTTTATTAAAGTAAAAAAAAATGTTAGTATTAATTTGTTGAAAAATAAATACCTTCTAACACCAGCGCAATCACCGCGCTCCGCTAACAACAAAAAATTTTTCTCAACAGATGTTAAGGGTTTCTCATCATCCAAAATAAAATCATTTTTACTATCACGATCGTCGCATTTAATCAATTCTTCCTTTGATTCCGTACCCTTCATATCTTACAACAAACAATCAACATAAAAAATAAATAAAATAAAAAATAAAACACTGTTTAAAATAACGCAAAAACCATGAAGAAATCAAAACGATATTACACGTTTATGACCGGTTCGATTGCCGTATTTACGATGTATAATTCTTGATCGTGTATCAACTACAACTGACCCTTGAATATAGGATTAGGGTGCAATAGGATAATTTAATTAGATAAAGTAACGATGGTTGCTTCGGAAATGGATTTTTATTTAATAACGTAAATGTGCAATTACATATTTTTTAATTACTTTCGATTTTTATTTATATTTATTGTCATTGTTTCTATATTTCGAGTAAAATAAATATTTACTATTACTTTTTTCGATAAATATTTCAGTATTTTAATCATTCTTTTTTTTTGTTTGAATTTATTTATTGTTTTGTTAGATTTAAATACTCTTTATATGTTTATCTTTGTAAATATTTAATAATATATTATTTTTTATGTATTATTATGGTAGGTAATGTCTTAGCACTTTTTAGTTTTCAATATGAACTATATACACGTAAATCTTGCTAATCTAATAGTATTGGTACATATATTATTGATTTAAGAAACCAGATAACTTATAAATAAATAGATTATTTGTATAAACATAAGGCTTACTTTTATCATTCAAATGTTTTTCAATTATTTGACTTGATTTTATATTTTTATTTTTACTTGTAGCTGCAATTTTGTTCATCTTATTTACAAATATTATTATTTAAGATATTTTTTGTCATTCTTTAAGTATAAGAAAACAAACTATTCACATCTATTTTTATTCATATACATTCCCTCAATTTACGCGAAGTATTTGTTCCTAAAATCTCGTAAAAAGAGTCTATTAGTACAAAAGAAAAAATAAAGTCATTTCAGAAAAGCTATCGCTTTTAAGCTTATTTAACGCGTAAAAAAATCCGCGTTAATTTAAGTACAGGTGTACTTACGTACATTAATTTTAAGAAGGGGTACCAGACTATTTATTAATCATAAATAAATTCTGTAAATTATTTATTAATTTCGCGATTTTTTGACATTTAAAATATTGTCTTATTCAAATTAAAATAAATATTGATTTTATTCTGAAATTTTGATAATTATTTATTTCAAATTAAAATCGTAGGAATTATATTTTAATTTATTTAATTCCTGATTGTTTAAATTTATAATCTACCATAAAATTGATCTTTTTAAAATAGTTTAAATTGAAGTTTCCAAAAAATTAAAGTATATAGAAGAAAATATATAACTTATGTACATTTTTTTATATTTTTCTCCATCACATCTAAATTTTTGATTCTTAGTTCTTCGTTTATAATAGTCATTAGAACCTGGCTATACTAGTTTTTACTTATATTTTTTTATATATCTTCAGATCTTTCAGATATTTAAATTCATTTTTTTGTGTCTGACTTATTTCTTAAAGTAACTTTATAAAATACAGAAAGTGAATATAATTTAACATAGTATCTACATAATAATTAATAACAGAATATTTATTTATCTTACGATAAATATAATTGCATTTCCCTTAAAATTGTGATACATTATCGAACACAAATAAATACCTAATTATATATGTACAATACATAAAAGTATAATTGCATGGAATCACTATGATGTATTGCAACAAAATTAGGTCTACAGACTAATCCTTAATTTAATAATGTTACCTAGAACTGTTTGTCAATTCTGCTTTATCCAACTCTGCAGTTCGTTGTCAACTATGTAAGCTTACTGCCAACAACAACAACAACAACAAGACAAGTTTTTCGTAATAGTTCATTTTCTATTTATTACCTGCAATATTTATTCATTTTCTAATTATTTAAGGAAAATATTTATATTTTATTTTCACTTATTTATCAAGTGATAACTATTTATACAAAATGAATGAAAAAGTAAGTTTTTGTTTTTAACTTATATATAGTAGATATTTTTTTATCAAAGTTTGAACAAAATAATTTTTATTATTAAATATTTTAACAGTCAGATATAGATATTGAGGCTCACGGAATTAATAAAAAACACATTCAAATTCCTAATTTACCAAAAGCCTTAACAATCGAAGAAAAAAAATATTTACTTGCTGTTGAAAGGGGTGATATGGCAAACGTTCGAAGGTAACTCAAACATAAAATAAATAAAATATATTTAAATTAATTAATTAAATTCATACAGAATGATTCAAAAAGCGTATCGAAAGAAAAATATCGATATTAATTGCGTGGATAGTTTAGGACGTGGGGCTTTAACTTTAGCAATTGATGGTGAAAATCTTGAAATGGTCGAATTATTAGTTATTCTTGGGGTTGAAACTAAAGACGCTTTGTTACATTCGATAAATGTTGAGTTTGTTGAAGCTGTTGAATTACTTTTAGAACATGAGGAATTGATTCATAAAGAAGGCGAACCTTACGTAAGATTTTATTCATATTTATTTTGATATCAGTGAAATATGCGCCCTGGCGTACAATACCAAAATTATTGAAAAACGTGTTTTATTGTTGATTTAGTAGTAATACTTGGATTAGGAATGATATGTTGCGTTATTGTATATTCCCTTTTTTTCCTCACAATTTTTATTTATCAGTATATAATACCATTTTTTTACAATACGTAACTTAATCTATATACGTAAAATTTGAACAATACGAGTTGTAATAAAGTATTTTATTTTATTTATTCATAGAGCTGGCAAAAAGCTGAAATTTGTACTGGAATATTTACTCAAGATATAACGCCTTTAGTTTTAGCAGCACATAGAAATAATTACGAAATTATTAAAATATTGCTTGACCGAGGTGCAACGTTACCAATGCCTCATGATATTAAGTATGTACTTAATATTAATTAATATACTAATTAATTGATTGAATATTTTTAAAGGTGTGGTTGTGATGAATGCATTCGAGAATCAAATGAAGATTATCTTCGTTTTTCTTTATCCCGCGTTAATGAATACCGCGCGTTAGCAAGTCCTTCCTTAATAGCCTTATCCTCAAACGATCCATTACTTACAGCCTTTCAATTATCCTGGGAATTAAGAAATTTAGCTTTTACTGAACAGGAATCCAAAAGCGAATATCTTGAACTACGATATCAATGTCAACAATTCGCTGTTGATCTTTTGGACCAATCGAGAAGTTCGCAAGAACTTGCAATTATTTTAAACCACGACCCTGATAATCCTCCTTATGAGGAAGGAGAACATATGAAATTAACTAGACTTATCCAAGCTATAGATTATAAACAAAAAAAGGTATTATTACGGGTTTAAGTTATCGGTAACTTTATATAAATTGCGTTGTTTTAAGTTCGTCGCTCATCCAAATATTCAACAATTATTGGCGGCAATTTGGTATGAAGGTGTACCAGGGTTTCGCCGTAAAACTTCCGTTCAAAGATTATTAATTATATCTCGAGTTGCGGCTTTATTCCCTTTTTATTGTACTTTATACATGATTGCTCCAAATTCGCATACCGGGAAATTGATGAGAAAACCTTTTATGAAATTCTTAATTCATGCGTCTTCTTATTTATTCTTTTTATGTACGTTTGTTTATATATTTAACAATTATTAGCGCATTAATTGATGCATTGGTTTTATAGTTATTTTAATTTTGGTTTCATTACGAGCGGAAGTTTTAATAATAGAATTTTTCGGTACGGAAAACATGAGACGAAATTTAGAAGAACAGTTGATGAAACAACGAGGAAATGGACCGACTTATATGGAACTTTTAGTTGCTGTTTATGTTTTAGGTAATTTCTTCCCAAAATACGTAAATATTTCGTTAATTTATTTATATTTAAAGGTTTTATTTGGGAAGAAACTCATGAAATATACGTTGAAGGTATTCGGTCGTATTTAAAAAATATGTGGAACTTTATAGATTTCACTCGGAACTTTTTGTATTGTAATGTGGCGTTATTACGCGTCGCGGCGTATATACAACAAATGAATGAAATATCTAATGATCCATCTACTGCGTATATTCCAAGGGAAAATTGGGATGCGTTTGATCCGCAATTAATTGCGGAAGGTTTATTTGCAGCTGCTAATATTTTTAGGTATTATTAATACATGAAAATGTGGTAATTAATTTTTAAATGCATTCCATTTTGCAGTGCATTGAAATTGGTTCATTTATTCTCAATAAATCCGCATTTGGGACCACTTCAAATTTCTTTAGGTCGAATGGTTATTGATATTGTTAAATTCTTTTTTATTTACAGTCTTGTTCTCTTTGCTTTTGCTTGCGGTATGTTTTTATATATTTATTGTTAGTTTGATGCAGTTTTTATTTTATTATAACTGTGTTTTAAGGTTTGAATCAATTGTTATGGTATTTTGCTGATTTGGAACGGAAAAAATGTTATGTTTTACCTGGTGATTTGCCTGATTGGGATAATGCTGGGGATTCTTGTATGAAATGGAGAAGTTTTGGGAAGTAAGAAATTTACCTTACCTTTCATTTATAAGTATTATTTTTATAACGAAAATAAAATCGTGAAAAATGAAGGAAATTTTAATTGATATTGAAATATTTAAAAATTTTGTTTACTTTCGCAGTTTTTAATTGTTACCTTTTCTTTTTTAACATTTTTAGGCGAGGCTCTTTTTTCTAACTATTGACACGGTATTTTGAATACGCGGCAAGAAGATATATTTTTTTAAGTTTTAAAAGTAACAAATATATATAGTCTAATTTTCTATAACACGATATTCTTATAACGCGGTTTCTATATACAATGGTGACAGCTTTCTTTAATTACAGTACTTTTATAACGCGGTTACAATATAATGTGGAGAATATGGTGGCAGCGCTCTTATAACACAGTACATCTGTAACGCGGTTTCCATATAACGCGAAGCGAAATGATGGCAGGTCTCACATAACGCGGATTTTGTGTGAAATTCCTAAAATCTAATTGTCTATTAGGATCATCTATTTTCCTAAAACTCATATTAGTTTTTTTTCTAATATTTTTTCTATTATAGTTACATATCATATCTATGTGATATCGATATTTCTAATAAATTTCATATAATTAAAAATTAAAATGATATACGAAAAATTTACATATTTATAAAATAAGAAATATAAACAACTACGCTACTTATTTCATTTCTTATAATATAAATTCTAAATGTTAATATTCTTTCTTTGAATAAAAACACTTTATATTGACATAAAAATCTACTTTTTTCTTCTATTAAAATATTTCGTATATTAAAAAGAATATTTTATCAGTTTTCTTTCGCGTAGTTTGTATTTTTTCTTTAATAATTTAAGACCAGTAAAAAATATTTTACAACATGATGATATTTTAGCGTATTTGAAGCCTCGCAGTCACTATTCTGGGCGAGTTTCGGAATGGTGGGCTTGGAAAACTTCGAACTTGCGGGGATCAAATCTTACACCCGTTTCTGGGGTTTATTGATGTTCGGTTCATATTCTGTGATCAACGTAATTGTATTGTTGAATCTTCTTATTGCCATGATGTCGAATTCATATGCCATAATTGAAGTAATAACAAACAGTTTATAGCATATTGCTAGTAAAGTACATAGGTACATTGTATTTTTAGGAACATTCTGATACGGAATGGAAATTCGCTCGAACTAGATTATGGATGAGTTATTTTGAGGAAAGTGCGACATTACCACCGCCTTTTAATATATTTCCAACTCCGAAACTTTTAATTAAATTGTTAGGGCTTCGGAAAAAAGATAAAATTAATAGAATGTCTACTAAGGTTTTTAAATATTCCTTTATTTACATTAATAAGTTAGATAAAATATTTTTTATATATTTAGAGACGAAATCGGGAAGAAAAAGAACGCGATTATCGCTATACATCAGTTATGCGCGCTTTAGTTTGGCGATACGTATCTGCAATGCATCGCAAAATGGAATTAAATCCAGTTACTGAAGATGATATAAATGAAGTTAAAGGTGATATTTCTGCCTTCCGATATGAACTTCTTGAAGTTTTAGAACGGAATGGTATGGATGTTTCTTCTGCTGATAAAAAAGAAAAAAGTATGCCCCTCTAAATGTAATTCTCTCTTGCTTCGCAACTAATATAAAATATATTTTTAGCGGTTTTGGGTAAACGAATGAAAGTTTGGGAACGACGTTTAATGAAAGATTTTCAAGTTGCGCCTGTTGCGACTGATGAAGAGGTCGTGGAACCTCCACCAGAGAATGAAGATTCTTTAGCCAAGTATTTAAACAATAATACTATAAAAAAAACTTAAAATATTGTTATAAAAAATATTTTAGATTCCGTCGAATTGCAAGAATGGCTGTTCTAACATCCACCCAACATAAATGGGGGCAGGTTGTACAAAGTGTTTGCGCTTCTTCTCAAATCGGTCGGTGTAACAATCGTGACGCATTTCGTAATCAGCAATATTTGCAACGCGCTATGGAAGAAGCGAAAAAACTTGTACATAAAAGCCCGCTCCTGGAAACCTCTAGAGCTGCATCGCCTATTGAAATTGTCGATGCAACAGGTTCTACTTTAAAAGAGATATTAAAGGAGATAAAACAGGATATCGGCGAAACTGTAGACCGTAAGGTTTTAATCATACAAATTTTGAATATATTTGTAACTAAAAATTTATTATAGCAAATACTAATCTTCTTGTAAAATCAACAACACCTCGATCGATTACACCTAATTCAATTTTATCGCAAATGCAAAAAACACCTGCTAAACCTGTTTCACCTGTACCTTCACCTTCTCCAAAAGTTATATCACCTGAATTAAAAACTGCTTCTCCTGATATTTCAACTCCTCCTAGCTTACCTCAATCGCCCGTTCAGGCTGCAACTCCTGATATTGTGATTACGTCTTGTAAACCTGAAACACCTGATTTTTCGTTAGTTATTGAGCCTGCTACTCCTGTAAGATCTAGGCCTGCTTCTCCCATCGCAGGTAGACCCGGGTCTCCTGTTGCATCTACACCCGGGTCACCTGAAACGTCTAGACCTACTTCCCCTGAACCAAAACTTATTGAAGAAATTGAAGCATCCCTGGAAGAACGTGAAGATACACCAGATTCTTTGAAAAGCGATGAAAAATTAGATGAAGTACCAACTGAAGATTTGATTGATCTTCAATCTAGTGAAGATAAGGTTGAATTTATTGATGAAATAACTAAATCCGAAAAAGAAGAAACTATCCCTAAAGTTACTAAGCGACAGGCTCCAACTCCTGAAGATGCGATTTCTAGGCCTGTTCCATCTGAAAGACCATCAGATCAAGGAATGATACCACCCCCTCCGTCAACTAAACCAAAAGCTCCCCTTCCTCCGACACAAGAGTCTAAAGTAAATGTTTGAATGAACTTTAAAGGGTTCAAATTTAATTTTGGTTTGTTTGTCAAACAGGAAAGTTCTCCTATGATAAAAATTGAGGAATCAGATATTATTTCAAGCTCTGAAAAAGTACAAGAAGCAATTGTTTCTGCTTCAAGCGATAGTGAAAATGCCGCTATTGCTGTCTCGTCGTCAGATATATCTGGCGCTAGTCCAGAAAAATTATTACCAAAAGATGATAAACCTACTGCTCCGCTACGATCTTCACGTAAAATTGAAGATATTAAAGTTGCTCGCAGACAACCCAAAACTGGGTGGTTGTAATTTATTCTGCTTTTATTATCCTTATATCACTTATATAATTTTAATATTAAATGGAACATATTTATACTATGATTAATGAAGCGAAACTTGATGTTTTTATAATTTTACTATAATTTTAAACTGTTGCTTTAAAGGAAGTTGCTCGTTTATATACAAATGTAACAGGATAAAATTTTATTAATAATTATATTTATTTACATTTACAGGATATTACAAGTTGATATAAATAAATAAATACATATATAGAAAAATATTTGTTTATTGACATCAAAATAAATTCATTCACAAAAAAAAAAAAAAATTACAAATAAATTGATAATTAATACTTAAGGAAATATAAGAAAATTCATCATAAACTACAAAATGAATGAAATATTTTAACTATTTAATTAGATCCAGTGTTATTTTTTTGTGGTACATCTCCAATTATTTCTTCCTTTTTATCATAATCGTTGCATGTATTTGCCTTCGAAATAAAGGCAGCCAGACGATTCTCACAAACATGTAAAATAGGAGAATCTGCGGCTTCGTATTGGTTTATTAGCTTCAATTTTGTATTTATTGCAACAAGCAAATCATTATTATTACTTTTTTTCGCTAATTCTGCAGCTAATTCTAAAGCATTTCTATTTGAACGTTTACTTAAAAATTCACCAGCTTCCGAAAGTTTATTCATTTTAATCAAACTGAAAAATAAAAATTATTCAAATAAAGTTTATTTTGTTATTAAATAGAAAAATAACTTACCATTGAGCCGCTTCTTCGAAATTACCAACAAATGAAGCGTATTTTGCCCATTTTTCATAAATTGTAAAAATATTGCGATCATTACCCGGAAGTCGGCATTTAGCAAGGACTAAAGCATCTCGATACATGTTTGATTTACACAAAGCTTCAATTGCGTCTATTACTTGATGACACAATAAATAATATGATGAAGCTTGAATTCCATCGCCTTCTTCTAATAGTTTATCAGCGTACTTTTTACATAAATCTAAATACAACCTAATAACGAAATACTTTAGAATATTAAGATAATGATATGATATATGACTTACTGATGTGAAACCATTGGTGCTAATTGAATCATCCAAGGATTTATAACACCTGCCTGAAGGGCTTTATCAATTTGTTTCTCTATATCACCTCGCCATAATCCAATATTTAACATTTGTTCCCAATTTCCTTTATTTATATGACTCCGTTCTGCAAAATAGTAAATAATAAAAATTATAACAATAAAAACTAAGACATACCTTCATGGTGCAGCACAGTTAACACGTCTTTTCTTGCTCCAAAAAGTTGAACCGGGTCCAGCGGTTCTATCTGTATCCCTTTTTTCTGGATCGGGTCATCATTAGATTCATCCGAAGAATTATCACTTTCTGATGAAGATACAATTTCGTCATGAACACTTGAAAGTTCAAGTATTTTTTTACAAGTTTTTATGTTATACATTTGTTGCATTCTTGAAACTGCAGTTAACGTAAATTTTTTAGTTGCTTTCTTTTTTTCGGAACTTGTTGCATCACTTTCTTTATCAGTTTCTTGTTCTTTTAACTTTAATTCTTTTGATTCTTTGTCTACAATTATGAAAAAATATGAAATTATGCTTGAAATGGTGATTTAAAGTTTAAATAAATTACATAGATGTATTTTAAACTTATGCATTTCAATTAAAATTTAAAAATGTGTAATTTGCACTTAAAATTTTGACAGATTTAATTGATGTAAAAAAAGTGAAAGAAAATTTATAAATTACCAATATCTAGTCTGTGAAATAATGTAACATTTTTGGTAAAATTCCAAACTGCAAGCGTATTCGCTACATTGGAAGAAATTATTAAATCAGGATTTACAGGACTCCATATAACATAAGTATTAGTAACATTATATTTATTTGACGCAATCAATTGATTGGAAGATACGTCATAAATCTATAAAAAAAAATTGAATAAATATTTGGAAAAAAAAAAAATTATTATATGAAATAGTCTTTTATACGTTTACTACTCCATTTTCTGCGGATGCTAATAATTTCCCATTATGATGAGGACTCCAATTTAATCGTTTAACAGCGCAAATATGACCTGTTAAAACACCTACATGTTCACTACCATTATCGGGCTCTAAAATAAGAAATAATTATTTTCGAAAAATTACAAAAAAAAAAAAAATACATACTTTTCTCTGAATGTGAAACACAATTATAAACATGGACATCTTTATCATTTGAACAAATTGCTAAATAATTTACGAAAGGCGATAAGCCTGAATCAGACATAATAGCTGGAGGATGCCATTGAACACATTGTACAGATTTTTGCACGTAAATTGTTTCAAATTCCACAAAATCATTGGAAAGTAATTTTACTTGCCCGCCTTTGCACCCAACTGCTAAAATACTATGATCGTAATTCCACGCAAATGTTGTTACAATGCAGTCACTTATTTTTATAATAACTGGTTCTGGAAGAAATTATTTTATTTGTATCATGTTCATAAAATTTATAAATTGATATTTTACCTGCCATTGGATTTTTTTCCTTGTGAACTACTAATTTCTCCGCTGAAATGGAATATAAACCGTATTCATTCGGGTCTAATGGTACCGGACCCCACTGAATTCGATGGATAAAGCTTGAATGAAAATCTTTATACATATAAGGCGGTTTGCCGATTTTTTTTATATCGATTTCACCAATCTTAAAAAAAAAATGAAAATAAAAAATATATTATTTACATGTTTCAAATATGCTCTTACCTTGCCTTCAGCAGTACTAAAAGCAATAATATTTTCCTTAATAGGATGCCAATCTAAATAAGTGATTCTACTTTTAAGTTTTTCAACAATTGTTGTCATGTTTATAATTCTAGTTTCATTTTGACTCAAATCCCATAAACGAATTGAAGCATCAGTTAATCCAATTGCAAGCTTAGTAGGGTCAATTGGTGAAACAGCCATATTTTCAACGACCGCACCAAATGTTGGAAATGATACAAGGATTTTATTTTCTGGGCCCAAACTTGTACATATAAGTAATCTATCTTTACTCATTGTCCACATAATTAAATCATTTAAATCTTCTCTTTTAAATTGTTCGTAAGTCGGGTACAATTTAAACGGTGCCGTTATTGCAAAAATACGATTTTTATGTTCTTCTAATATTAAGCGGGATAAATAAATTTTTCCCGGATTGCTTTTTAAATTTTCTCCTGTTAAAAACTCTAATTCATAAATTTTATTATTATGGGAAGACGCAAGTAATATATCTGGTTTTATCCAATGGAGACTCGCCCAGTCTAAATACGAAAATTTTGATTTTTGTTTTACAGCTTTTTGCGCACATGACGATATTTTATGTATAAGTTTTCCGTCGGATGTTCGCCAAATATAAATCATTCTAAAATTATTTTAATGAAAATATTTATATATTAATAATTTAAAAAATATTTACCCCGACGTGCAAGCTGACGCTAATAAATAATCATTTTTCTTTTCATTACTTATAAACCGTTCTTGTATAATATTATCATCTTGTGTTATATTTATTTTGGAAGTAGACGATTCAGATTTTTCATCTAATTTAATATTTTCTATTCGTGTTGATAATGTTTCGTCAGAATTACTTTCAGCTAATTTTTTTGGGGTTTCGTCTAAATCAAAATTTTCTTCGTCAATAGAACCATCGGTATCAAATGGATTGTCATGTTGCACTAATGCTCGCCGCACTTCTTGGCATTCATCCAAAAAATCTCTTTCTTCTCTAGGAAGAGTTACATTAGTTTCAGTTTCTTCGTCGGAGTCATACACCACGTTACCCCAAGGATTTTTTTTATCAACTTTTTGGTATTCTTTTTCCTTTCGGGGTTCATAAATTGGAATTTCTACATTAGTTATTTGTTCTATTATATTTTCTTTATTTTGTAATATATCGTCTATGTTAGATGTTGCTGATAATAATATAATTATTAAAAAAAATTATATATGTATTTTATTTTATTAAAAATATTTACTTGGTTCAGTTTGGGGAGCAACATTAATTTCTGGAATGGAATTATTTATTTTTCTTGATGTAATTTTTAATATTTTTCTTTCAGTTTCGTCGGATTTAAAAATATTTACTGGGGTGGGGCACCATGAAAAAGAAACTACGGGGTTTTGATGCTGATTTATTTTAAATAAAACTCTTCCGTTTTCTAAGCATTCAAAAAAAAATTATAAAAAAAAAAATTTTTAT
>CM008238.1:6878496-6891762 GCA_002278615.1 Pogonus chalceus | reverse complement strand
AAAAAAAAAAAAGTTTATGTTTACATACAGTTTCAACATCATGCTCAGCATGCATTTTACGTAGTTGTCTTAATTCTAAGTCCCATAATTTAACCATATTATCCTCAGAAACAGTTGCTAAAAACTTGTTCGGGTTCCCCCATTTATTACTGTTAATAGCTATTGCAGTTATTCTAAAATTATATTAAGAATAAAAT
Organism: Pogonus chalceus; assembly: GCA_002278615.1. Taxonomy (NCBI): domain Eukaryota; kingdom Metazoa; phylum Arthropoda; class Insecta; order Coleoptera; family Carabidae; genus Pogonus; species Pogonus chalceus. Next base: position 6,891,565 of record CM008238.1, on the reverse strand, counting down.
CAAGCCATTTATTAATTCATAAATAATATTCACCGTTGAGTATGTGCTTTATATAAAGTCTCTATATTCGCAGGTTCATCAGAATCCTTATTGATTGTTATTAACGTTATATTAAAAAGAGACCCCGCATAAATGACTGTATTGTCTGGAGCACATAAAAAAATCGGATTTAAATACCAATTAGGCGATCCGGGTATTTGTAACTCATTCATGATGAACTTTATTATTTAACCTAAAATTTAAATAAATAATATGTCATATTTATGTTTTATTATTAATTAAACATCATTTTAACACCTATCGGTCTCCAAATTATTAAAATTTAATACGATTTTTTATAATTTACATGTATTTCTTATTTGCAGTCGCACGCGTTCGACGTATCACAAACATGTAATGAATAAACGCATGCGGAATAGCGCACTTCTAAGTTTCTGTTTATTTTTATTTTGTGATCATGACCTACGAAAATGTTTCGTATAATCTATAAATCACGCGAAACTAACTAACTTTTAATTATATATTACATTAATTAATAAAGCGCAAAACTGAATTAGCAATAATAAAGAGAAATAGGGCCAAACATTGAGCGCATTTAATTTATTTATTGAATTTAAATTATTCGTAATTAGGATACATATATTTATTATTTTATTAATTATCGTTTCATATCAAATAAATGTAGGAATATATAGGAAATAATAATAAAAACACTGTTTAAAAATGAAATCATTTATTTTTTTGATAGTAGGATATATACAAGATGAAATAAATGTCATAGATTTTTACGGTAGGTATAATAAAATAGTAATCTACACTAATTATCTTTGGGTTATCTACATGATAATGCTTAAATTAAGATGAAATTCTATAGCAATAACAATTTCTCAAATAATATTCTCAGCCTTATCGTTTCAAGTTTCAATGCTCACAAGTAAATGATCACCGTCCAAAAAATGCACTAATTTATTTCAAACACACAGTTTATAGTTTCAAAAAAGAAACAACATACTCATCATTATTAAAGTGTTAACAATTTAAATGCGTCCAGTTGTGCTGTATATAATAAATTTTAATCAGGTGATTCTAGACAAAATGCTTTGTAATTTATAACAATTTTTACAAAGTAACGTATACATAAAATTTTTTATTTTAGATACTTTATCCATATAAATTTTATTTGTACACCTAGTGGTGATAATTTCTATAATTTTTTGTGATACCTATATGGATAAAGTTACATATTAACCAATATCAACAATTAATAATCATTTAAAATGTCAATAGTTTTCTAAAAATAGCATTGTTCCTGGATATATAACATCAGATATTGTAGTATATAAAATATAAACATAATTCATTCTATAAGGCCAAAAGACCCTGTGCACAGGATTCTATATGCGAAAAGATTAATAAACATGTAAAATTGCCATTAATTTTCACTACTATACAACTTTTTTGCGACTTTTAATACAACTTAAAAAAAAAAAAAAAAAATAAAATAAAAATACAAATATTTGTCGTTCAAAAGTTGAATTGTAGGAACGATAATTCTTGATTCCGTGCTTATGAACATTAATTAAATATAATGAAACATTTATAAAAATATAAAATAAAAAGATGGGAAGATCTTACAATACATTCTAGTTTGGCAATGGAGCTGTTAATATCTACGATTTGGAAGTTCGGAAAATAATTATAAATAACTTTTATAATCTCTGTTAATGAATTAATTAAGTACCTAAATAAATAATGGCATTTATGTTTGTTATAAATAAAATAAAAATTATGCCAAACTAGATCAATAAATACTATTCATTTTTTTATTGCCACAATCTATAGAAATTATTTAATTGTATACAAGTGATATGAAAAATAACCAAATATGAAGACACTCACTAAAAAATTAAATTATTTATAGCAATATAAAACAATTCCTAATTCATTCAATCGTTGAGTGTATTCGAATTTAGCTGTTATATTTTTTTATAATATAGCCATAAATGTAAATAAAATAAATAATAAAGTCTGAAAAAGAAATTAATCTTACAAATAATAATTAAAAAAAAAAAAAACAATTTCTTGTATATACTAAATAATCGTTAGGTACAAATTTAATAATTGTATAATTTACATATGTACATATTTAAAACAGTATATAGCAGTAACGTTAAAAAAATATTCACATCTGTCAAATTTTTAAACATTTATGTCCCAATTTAATCATTCGAGATAATTTATTATGATTTTAATAAAAATATAATTTGTTATAAACAACGCAATGTTTATAAAACAAAAGTTTTTTTTTTTTGAATTGTTTAGAAATTAAATAAAAACAACATCATTCATAATTACAATCAATGTTTATCATAACATCAGAGTATAATGACAATATATTTATTTTCCGTTGAAGCTGTCTTTATACTTTGATTAAAAAAAAAAATAATATAGTTGTCAACCAATTTTGCAATTGTTCCTTCAGTCAGAGAAGACCTTAGTAGCTTGTAAATGAAAAAAATTAAATAAATATTTACTAACGAAATGCAATGTAATATTTTTTTTATAAAAATACAAATGTCTTGATATGAAAAATATGAATATGAAAACATATTTCGACTAGTATAATAATAAAAATCAAATAAACATAAGATGCATGTATTTCGAAATACTTTTGAATGATAAAATCGCGTTGACGGTTTTCATGGTGAAAAAATAAATTAACTGAATTTCACTATTTGTAAAATATAAATTATCTCATACTCTGCAAATGGAGATATAGAGAGGAGGCACTTAACATACAATCATCCAAATTAATCATGATTTACTCGTGGATGGTTTAGTTGTTATTGACAATGTAGGACTTGAGGGTTGTAAGGGTTTCCGTGGAACAGTTTGCGGAATAACAGTCAATGATTTTGGGATTTTCGGTAAAATCATAAGAGATTTGGTCGACGTACCTTTATTTTCTTGCGGCGAATTAACTTTATCGCCTGTACCATTTTTCCCTTCAGAAGATGGTGTTGATGTAACAGATTCTTTTGAAACTGCAGTTACTGTCACAGCTTTATTTACAATACCTGATGGAGTTGTGAAAGCCGCGCTCGTTGTTGTGGCAGTGACTGCTTTCGGTTTACGAGGTATAACTGGTTTCAGCACGGAACTGGCTGATACTTCAGGTTCGCGTTGTTTTAGTTTTGCTTCCGCAACTTTTTGTTTCATTTCATGAGTCTTTTTCAAATAACACATTCGGTTATAATCTGCTAGAGATATATGATATGGTTTTCCACCGGATATAACTTGAACTAACCCAGTGATTCTTTTATCTCCAGGAGGGACACCCTTCGGATTAACCGGTATTAATGTTGGCCGCCATTTAGTACCAATTGGTAATTTGAATTTTTGAGGCATTTTGACCAAAGGTGCAACAGGACGATTTGTTCCTGGCTGCAGAGATATTAATCCCGGTGGAACTCCAGGCGACTTTTGTCGGACTGATAATTGGGTGAGGAAATTGGGGTTTAATGATGAAATTGGGATTGGTGTATTTTTAGGCAGGTTTGCTGCATTTACAATATTTGATAAATTAGTGGCTGGTTCTTTTGTGGTGATGATACCGCTCTGGCTTTTCTTAACCTGATTGAACGGTAACATTGTTAATGGTTGCATTGGTAACGAATTGGTCGGTATATTATCATAGGCACGGAGTCTGTTTTGTACTGAAACGCTGTAATTTACTGCGTGATGGCTAGCATTTGGTGATAATGTTAAATCACCATTTCTGAAGTATTTCTCTAATAGAATTAAATGACGAAGGAAACTACTTTGATTTCCGTAAGGTTTTTGTAATTCTTGCCACAAATGTTTGGTGTCTACATCGTACTGAATAGTACAAGTGCATTTTTCCCAGCCTTCTGGAGTTCTTTCTTTAGCTGTGTTAAAATCTATGTTACCCTGGAGAGGTAAATCTTCCTCACCAGGGAATAATTGACGTACTGAGATAGATGGATTCGAACCTAAACGTTCTACTACATTACTCTTTTTACGATTATTATTATTGATTTTCATGATTTTTGATATTTCAACTGCCTCGCGAGCAGATTCAGGAATTTTTTTAAACACAGGTTTACTTTGAGGCACTTCACTTTTGTTGTTATCTTCCGCGTCACTTGCACACTCAAGTATCATATTGGGAACTAATGTTTCAATGTCTACACTGTCCGAAGGGCTGCTTTCACGCGATTCACCATTTTCACTATTGGAAGGCACTCGTGATTGGTCGGTTTTTTCTGTTTCCGGTTGTTGATCAGCATTCGATGCCATTTCCGGAGAACTATTATTTCCACTTTTATTATTTTTGGAAGATTTACTTTTACTCTTTTTCTTTAATATTTCTTTTTCTGATTTTTCTTTCAATGGAACTGCTATTGGCTCTTCAGCTTCTGCTTCGTCCATTACTTCTATATCGTGGAAATGTAATAATCTGCAAACACACCATCACAAAAATAATTTTAGTACATTATTACACAAATAACCGTCGAATTTAATTTACCTTTTCTTATACTGTTTGAAGAAATTGGCAGTGTTGCTTTTGATGTCATTAGAATCTTTAATAAGAAGCGTAGCAAAATATCGGCACAGTTTACAAACTACTGGTTTATCATTGAGCTTAACTGGAATCCCTTCTTTTTCTAGAGCAGAATTTAATGTATCTAGTTCAAAACCTAAATAATGAATATGATTTCGCGCTAATCGTCGTTTGCATAACGCGCAAACCATCAAATGTTCTACAGCTGCATAATGGTCCGAGCAAATTGGAATTGAATGCAGTCCGGGATTATCCAGGTCAATATTTATCTGGAAATTACGAAAAACATAAAATTATTTTGAAGAATATTTAATTTTTTTCGGTATGACTTACCACTTTCAAAACACTCTTGCGCATTTTCATGAGCCATTTTCGCCGCAGAACATGGGAGGAATCCTTTTCACAACCAAGAACATGGCAGTTATTTTGACGTGGTAAGGTGGACAAAACGGTGTTGCTGCGTTTTAAATTCTTACTGTGCAGTGACGAAGACGATGCATTTGTGTTGATTCTTCTATCTACATGACGATAACACGCGTCGCATAAACACGAGTCTCGTGTTAAATAAATTTCATCTAAAACACACACTTGATAAAATGAAATATTGATTATTAATATAGTAATTCAAATAATACACCTTTAAAATAATCATTTATATTTTATAAAACTTACTTTGTAATATTTTTGTTTGTCTTTCCTCACTTTTTATTTGCGCTATGTGTAATGGTGTATCAAAAAGCCCGAATTTCCCAAAACAATAGGCACACTCATCGCTGCATAATCTATCAGGATGAATACCGAAAGAACTTGCTTTTTCTGGTATAACTAAAGCTTTAGTTCCACTTGATTCTCCATCTTGAGATGGAACGTCGCCGTCCGATGCGTGTTCACTGCTCCCATCTAAATAAATACATAATTAATAGTTTTTATTTAAGAAAAACATTCTTGTTTAATGTTTTAATTTGTAAACACATCAAATTTCTAAAATGCATTCTATTATAAAAATATTTCAAAAGGACCGATCATTGAAATCACTGAAGATTTTCTTGGAAATCGCAATAATTAAATGCGCTTAGCACAAATATTGAAGAAAAAATAAAATAAAAAACATTAAACAAAAATTTGGAATACTTATATAATGCTACACTATCCAATGCCAATAAAATTGTTCCAAAAATAAATAGAAGAAAGTATATTTGATAAATTTTGATAAAAACGAATGTGGATTTAAAGAAAATTAATTTATTAATAATATTAATTAGAAGTGTTTAGTTAAATCTATCCACAAACGTTTAATTGTATAATTTAGTGAGTATGAAAAAGAAAGTGTTTATTAAAGGAAGAATTAGCCCAAAACCATTATTTACCCATGTTAGATCGATTAGAATAATGTGATTTGCGGTTCGCACCCGCTGTATCTGATGAATTGGATCCATGTCTCCAACCCGATGAGCTGCCAGTCTGAAAATCACAAACATTTATATTGTAGTTAAAATTAAACTTACAATATTGTAGATAATAACTTACATCTTTCATGACTTTATAACAAGAGCCCTCTCCGTCGCTTTTACTGTTCGCTCCATCTGATTTATTGCCATCACCATCTTTTAAATTTCTACTTTTACTTTTTTGTAAAGTCATTTTTAAAGGATTACGTTTTTTCTTATCAGATTGCCGATTTAATTTTATCACAGTTTTTAGAGTTCCAGTATATGTTTCTGGTTTGCTCTGTACTTTTTGTTTATCACGTTGTTTAGCCTCTTCAGCTGCGCGAAGACTCTGCAGTCCCAAAGCACTTAATATATTTTCTTTAATCAATTGATTTTCCGGTGTTTCTTCTATCACAATTGCTGGTTCTGCAGATTCCTTATTTCCGTTAAGCGTATTTACGGTCTCGATATTATTCTCTTTATTTTCAGAGTGTGCATCGCCGTTTAATTCAACGAGTGCGGGAGATTCTTCTTTCGGAGTTTCTTTTAATGTTATTGAAATTGACAAATTTTCTTTTAATTTTGTAAGCATATCATATTCTAGTTTTTCTTTTGATGATAATTCATTTTGTTTATCAACAATTTCATTCATTTGTTCATCGTCCATTTCGGAGGAATCTAAAGTTTCATTATCTTTTATCTTTTCATTATCATTTAACTTTTCATCTATGTCCATCGATTCATCACTTTTTGTTACTTCATTTGACTCATTAAGTCCTTCCTCAATTTCCGGTTCAATAATATCCTTTTCTGTAGTTTCTGTTTCATTTTTATCAAGTTCTGTTTGTTCTTGTACAGACAAATCATCGTCTTGATTTGCTTGTAAAATTTCGTTTAAAGCAGATATTTCACTATCCACATCATTCGATACAGTTTCAGCAAGTTCACTTTCAGTACTTGTTTCAACTAGTGGTTCTTCCTGTTTAATTGCAACTGGTTCTTGTTCGTCGGTTGTAACTTGTTCGGCTTCAGATCCATAAAATTTTAACGGAGTTACAGTTTCCAATTTATCCTTTTCTTCGTCTAACTTTAAAATACGTTTCGATGACCGCGTCGCTCGTTTTTCAATTTCATCATTAACGTCGTTAAATGTTAATTTCATTGAATCTAGTATTAAAGTTTTTTCGGGAACTTTTTCACTCGGCGATGATGCGATTTTTTCAGCAATTTTTTCATCTATTTCATCTGTTTTTTCTATTTTGATTTCTGGAACATCACATTTTATTTTTTCAGTCTTAATATCTTCATCAGTTCCGGTTTCAGTATTTTCAGTTTTAATCTGTAGTTTCACATCATTTGAATTTGTATCTGTGAAACTGTTAACACCAAGTTCATCTAATTTTGGTTTTACGTCGTCCGTTAAAACTGTATCGGATAATTGATTTGTATCTGTTGATAAACTTCGTTTTAAAATCGCGGTAAATTTCGTACTAATTTGTTTAATATTTAAGCTTTGTAAGTCATTTACTTCAGGACTTTTTATCGAATCTAATATTTCCTTTTTTAACAAATCAGATTTTGTTAAGTTCTCTTCTTTTATCGGAGAATCTATATCATTAGCACCATTTTCTTGCAATGAGGCAAGATCGGAAAAGCTACTGTCCGATTCAGATAAATATTCGGAACATTTTGAAATTTCACTTCCACTGTATTCCGAACATAATCGTCGCCGTTTTTTATATTCAGTATTTAATCCATCTAAAAGTTGTGATTCTTTTAGTTTTCGATGTTTCCCATTACGTAAAATTCTCGCGGGAGAGTCTGATCGGGTTGTATATGGATTTAATCGTTTCGAAGTCGCTGCTGTTTCAATACTTTTACGAATTTTCGCGTTACGTTTCGAACGAGGACTAGCGCTGCGCCGTGTATTCGGGAATAAAACAAACGGTTGCTCGAAATTTACCTCAACTTGCGCTTCTTCAACCGCGGGAATTTTTTCAATACTATGACGACGCTTTTTAACAGCTTTTTTACGCGTATTTTTAGTTACGTTTAAATCAAGACTATTTATTACGTTTTGAGCGTCCGAATCTAAAGTGATTTCATTACAGAAAGGTGCGATTAAATTTTCTTTTTTTATTACTTTTTTAATTTTCGCAGTTTCGGGTTTCATTTTACGCGGTGTACCTTTTTTCGGTTTTACTTCATCAGTTTTTGGAGTTGTTTCAACTTTAGGTTTTTTTGTAACATTCTTTTTCGGTCTTTTCATTAAATATTCAAGATCTATATCTAATTCATTTGCTACTTCAGTTAAAATATCTTCAACTGTTTCTTCATGAGATTTTTCGAGTTTATCATTTATTATTTTTTGCTTTTTTTCAATTGTTTCTGAACCACTCGCATCTTCCTGAACGACTTTTTTAGCTCGTTTTTTCGGTTCTTTTTTAACCGGTAAATTTTGTTCTGTTAACGGAACAGCCGGTTCCAGAACAGGAGGTAGTAAATCCTCATCGGCCGGTTTAATAACTTTACGTTTTCTTTGTTTTTTTAATCCATTTTTTAAAATTGTTACATTTTTAGCGTCTAAATTTAATTTTGTTGTTTTAAAAAGTGATTTAGATAATTTTAATTTTTTAGTTGCTTTAGATTTTGCTTTAAAATTAATTTTTAAATTTTTCTTTAATGGTTTTTTCGGTTTTGTTTTTTTGAGCGTTTTCGCGGGTGATGCAGGTACTGTTTGCGTTGTAGTTTCTGCATCTCCTTTTACGACATTTGTTTTTGTTGTAGAAGTTTCTGCGGATTGCTCGGGCGGAATTGGTGATGATAGCACTTGTTTCTTCAACAATGCAGGCTTCTTTTCGCGGCCTGCCATAGCATTTGAGCTATCTCATTAGGACCTAACCAAGGAATCATTGTCTCAAAATATAAACTTACTATTTTCGTATTTAAATATTTATTTAATACTATAGTGCGGAAAATTTACAGTGCAACTTAACACTATTCAAATTATAAATATACGGGGTGTAATAATTTTTAATTCAATTAATTAATATTTATTTATTTTTATATTAATTATAATTTAAATATTGAGACAAAAATATATATTAAACAACCCTTAATAAAGTTTCAACTATAATATTATTTAGTTAAATATAAATAAGCGGGGCGTAATAATTTTTAATATAATAAATTGATATTTATTTATTTTTATATTAAATACAATTGAAAAATTGAGACAAAAATATATATTAAACAACCCTTAATAAAGTTTTAACTTTAATATTATTTAGTTAAATACTTTATTTATGTTGCATGTAATTACGAAAAACAAAAAATATTTCCACTATAAATACGTATATGCCGTTAGATAACGGATGCAGAATGCTATCTTGAAGAATAGAGATAAAGTAAAAATAATTTACTTTGAATACGACATTATTTACAATATTAGATATCTAATAAATACGTAGTAGAAAAATAAAATATTCAATAACGTCACACAAAATACGTCTGTATAAATAATACGAAAAATCTTAATTGCTAAATTATTTGAAAAACATTTAAAAACATTCCATTAGATACAGATCTAAAATTAATTATTCTCATTTAAAATTGTAAAATAAAAACAACAAGTATTTATTTATTTAAATATTTATTAAAATAGTGAATAATTCATGGTACGTAATAAATGAATAAAAATATATACATATAGTAGCGTAAGTTAAAAAAAACAAATTTATAAAGTCAGGAATAGGTTATATTTAAATAGTATCGAAGCGACCCTGTGTGAAATGTAAGGCCCCACTCTTATTCCGGGGGCTACGCTAGAGATACCGGAGCCCCTCACGGTTAACTCGCATGCCCGGCCCGACCTCGCACTACGCGAATCTATCTAACCAATCTGACAGTTTACGATCACACATATCAACTAAGTTACGAGGTTAAAACGGCGCTTTAAAATCAAGTACGTAACAAAAACATTCAATATAGTCGATTCACAAAACTGTCAATGTACTTGGAACAGTACACGGACTTTGTAAATGTGAAAAACTGCATGCATAAACAAAGCAAATGACCTGTTAAAGACAATTTCCTCTCTAACAACAATTTAGATCAAACATTTCATACAATTTTATAGTGATATGGTCGTAATATTTGTACAATTCACCAACTAGACCATTCAATGTATACAGATAATTATAAAAATGCATGCTATAAGGTTGCAAAAGCGATAAAATAATAGCAAATAATAATCAAGGGTTTCTTACCTTCCCTGAATAGATATGCACAACGCCACCTATGCTGTATGCGTCGTGCTGGAACCAAAAGCACGAGCACGTATTCACTACTAGATCGTATTTGCTCGTTTGGTTTCGTTCAACTTCGAAACAAAACACTCGCGACAGACGCTGCCCAGTAACAGGATTAGAATATTTCTTAACACGAATTTCCAATAAGTTTTTCAACATATAAACACATAAATCGTATATTTAGTTACTAGAACGTTTTAGTTTATTGTTTAAATGTTTTAAATCGTTCTAATTATACTATATACAACACTATTCACTCAATATTATTCAGCAATTCATGGTTTCAGATATCACGCTGTGGAATGCCATTCTTCTTCTTTTTCGAAACATTTGCCGACTAGGTTCTACTTAGTTAAGGCAGTCGCCACTAGTTGGCGATTTTACATTTATCTTTTTTATTTTATATAAATAAGTTTTTCTATTAAACATAATTTCCTTAGCTTAATTCACTTACGTAATCTCGTTATCCTTTAACTCATTTACCGGTTAAATTTCAATTAAACACATTTCTGAAATATTGTAAGGGTTGTAAAGGGGGTAACTACCCCTTCGAATTATTTTAATAACAATTGAACAGGTTTTTGGATGGTGGTTGAATAAAATACATAAATTTGTAAATATTGTTGTATTTTACATACATTTGAACATTAATTAATTTTACATTTTATGATTTTCTAAATCAGCCATGTATTGAGCATCGATAAATCCATAAATAATTATATATTTGTAACATTAAAATTTGCACAATCTACTAAAAACTATTTAATTTACAAAATTAATTAATAAAAATAACAAATATACAAGTATTTATGCATTTTGCTCAGAGCTATATAAATATAGGTACAGTTTTTCACAGACTTTGTCTATAATATATAAACTAATAATAATAATTATATATAAATACATCAGTAATTAAGTACAATTTGTTCATAATTAAATTCGTTTATAAATGTTTATTTGACACTTAAATTAATAAATAATTTCAGCATCGACAACATTATATTTTATAATTAATAGACACTAATATTTTTTACTCGATCCGAATTTGTCTAATATACATTTCTTTATCAGGATTAAATATTTCTAACACTGACACTGAAAAAAGCATTTTTAATTTTAGCGAAATTTTTACAGCATTTTATTTACAAATTCACCCGATTTTAATGAATGTTCATTTAATAAAAAATATTGTCACATATTTTTACGATGACGTGTTTTTATTTTATTCGTTGGCCGTGACTCTCAGAAATGGACACTATATCCTATCGATGATTAAGGAATAAACAAATAAGATGACAAATATATTATTTATAAATATTATTATAAAGAATTTTTTCACTCAAAATATTATTAATATTTTCGACGATTTTTTAAACGAAGAATTTTAATTGTTTGCAATGTTTATTGTTTATTAAAATTAATTATATTATTGAAATTATTTAAAAAAAAAAACATATAATTACATTTTAAAATAAATAAAAGTAAGCTTTCGTAACTCATATTTGCGATATTTATATATTTTCTTGTACTTGAAGAACTTTTAAGAAAAGCTCTAAGGATAAGCTTCCACAAACTGCATTATACTATATTCCTAATTCTAATTTTATCATTGAAATTCGAAATTAATAAAATTCAGAATTAAAATTTAAAAAAATAAATAAATTTTTTAGCAGGAATATTTTTTGGAGCTAAAAACTGTTAAGTTAAATATATCCTGCAAATATATTTATTAATTATCCTGTAACGAAAATATTTATTCCAAAAATTAATAGTTTATCCTTGCAGGATTTCAATAAATCCTACGAATATATTTTGAAATGAAAATTATTTGCAGGAATTCTTTCATTATCCTTGCAGCATTCAATTATAAATAAAAAACTATTTAATATTCAAGAATAATCGTTTTAAATAAAAATTGCAGGAATAAAATCAATTAGGTATAAGCAATTTATTAATATTGATTGAATAAAATCAAATAAATTCTAATTAATAAAATGATAACTTGTCTAAACTGAACTTGAACTACTTCAATTGTCATTGTGAATATTTGTATAAATTTTTTAAATCGAAATAAAATATCATTTGATAAATAGTATAAACATGATTTTCCAAGTAAGTAAAGCATTGTAACAAGTTAAATCACGTATTGTATACAATATTAACGGTCTGTTTAAGTTCTAGGATGTGTGAAATGTGACATTACTGTCTCTTTGAATAAAACATACACGGGTTTAATAGAGAAAGTTACTTATATCAGCATTTGCTGAACTTTCAACCGATAATAACACTATTAAAAACTAGTTATACATGTATCCTTTAATAAATACAAAGAAAATAGTTAATTTTTTCGGAAAACTTGCTAAAATCATGTTGTAATATATAAAAATAACACGTATGGACTTGTGCCAATTTAAGTTATGAAACTAAATTTGAATATATCATAAAAATAATCAAAATTCTTATTTTATCTGTGAAATAAAGAAAATAGGTCATTATCCTTGAAGGAAAAATCTATATGAAATTAATTTTAACGTTAAATAAAATATATTTTCGTATAAAAAGAATATTTAATGAAATAAATTATTCATTTATTAATATGTTAAGTATTTTTTTGGTAAATTTTTTCGTGTTTTATTAATGTTTTTATCAATAGTTTATTTTGTTTTTAAAGCGTTGTATTGTTACAGCTATTTATATTTTCTATTTTTGATTCTTACGTGAATAAAATTTATAATTCTAGAATA
>CM008238.1:6820391-6857161 GCA_002278615.1 Pogonus chalceus | reverse complement strand
TACATTCAGATACATTTTCAATAAAAATGTATATTTTTAATTATTTATTTAATGATTACTAAATAAATTTAATACATCAAGTATTTTATAATTAACAGAATATGTTTATTATTAGTATCATATAAATAAATATATTTATATTATTAAGTGTTTTTGTTGAAATATTTACTCAATATAACTAGATAACAAAATAAAAATATATAATTGTTATTTAAATACATTTGAATGAAGATAATATTATCATTTATATATGTACATAATTAAAATGAGATCAACAATTTCGCATGGATTTTAATTACAAGATATAAACATGGAATCAATATAAATTGTACGATAAATTACAAATACACGTGAAATAAATTTTAAATTGAAATATAATTTGTTGCAATTAAATACAAATGTTTACTGATATTTACAGTTTAAACTAAAAGTGTTTAATTGGTATTTAGCAATTAATTATTAAATCAAAATAGATTTTTTTTGTTTTAATAAATTGATAGGGTTTAAGAGTTGTAAGTTTTATAATTGGTGCAGTATTCAGATTAAAATACTTATAAATAAATAAGCAGTAATTACTTGAGCGTTAAGATAATTATTGAAATTTGTAGGGAAATGTTAAGAAACTTAAATATATCCAAGAATAAGGAAGTAATCCATTTAAAATTAATTTTTCTTTGGCATTTGTTCGAAGTTAGAACAAGAAAGAAGAATATATCCAGTTAATATGGATGAATTTTCTTAGGTCGTAATTATAAGTTGAATCGCACGCAATGACGTAACATTTCAAGCTGAAAGACAAAAGTTTCAAAATACAAGTACAAGTATAAGTACTACAAGACATTGGTATGGGTATGGGTATGGGGTATGAGTATAGGGTATAGGGTATAGAGTATGGGTATGAGAAGAATACAAGTACTTTTCACCGTTGTAAGCTGACGTCTGAAATTCTCTTTTTAGGTCAAAGTACATCACCCCGACGAAGACGGGCTCTATTACGAAACAAGAAAAACCCTCTCGAAATTACAGCGTTGGGATAAGAATGGGATCCGTCACTCTTCGTACTACATTTAGCTGTATAACACAAAATTACACGCCTAAATATAAATGCTCATTGGGACATGAAATGTTCATTTGCTACAAAATATTACCTACACTAATAACAACAACTAATTACTCAAAATTTACGTTCTTAAACTATTTTATTTTTTTCTTCTTCTTTAAAGCTCTCTCTCACTATATACATATATACAATACTTATATAGAGTAAGCATATCGATTGGAATTTCAGAAACTAAAATTTAAGTATTCGTTTTGACGTATCCAATCCATCTTTCAGATTTTTTGACAGGTCAATAATGAGGGTGAGAAGAAGATTTTCTTTACATAAATATATTTATAGATAACACACAGTCACATACACATACACATAAAATATAATATCATATAAAGTTTAATATATTTCATATTAACCTTGACATATAATAAAGTTTTGTAACTTTAAATATAATATTTAAAACTTGATGGATGCATTGAAATAAGTTGAAGTTGAAATTCTATTTTGTTAAATAAAAATGTTTAAAATAAATGTAATGCAGCGCGTTATTCCAACATTTATGAATCTCTTTATAAGGATGAGAATAAATAAAAAGAAATTAGTAATGTAAATGAGTTTCAATATAAAAAGCGAATGTAAATGTGCAATTAGTTTGTTGATTATGCACAAATAAAAAAAAATTTAAATAAATATTCTAGGGGATATACAGAAAAATAAGAGAATATTTATGATTTAACATGTAGTCCCAAAAAATTCATTTAAATTCGTCGTCGTATATACATATCAATTTTGAAACAACGTAAATAACGCATGCAACGTTAGATAAGAAGAACTGGAGCACAAGTAAATAAAACGTTATTGTTTTTTGTAAACATTGCATAGAATAAATTAATTATTCTGTTGCGAATTTTCCTGATACGTGAGCTTTATTTCGGCAGAAAAAGCGCAACACACTACGAGTATGCGTATATGCTTCGCGAATTCACAGTTATCTACATTGAATTCATTCCCAAAGCAATATTTGTTTTTATCATGTACAAACGTTTAATCTAACATCAAACTTAAAACGGATTTTACACAAACACTACCACTTTAAATAATACAATCATAAATTTATGTATATACAAACAAAAAATATGTTTTTCAAAGCAGTTAAAATAATAAATCTAAAAATGAATGTTAAATAAAACATAAATATTTGTTGTGTGAAAACATGTAAAATAATTTTATTTACAAACAAAATAATAAAATTTGTAAGCCGCTAAAGTGTGCGTTTAAATGAAGTAGAGGAAACGGCATGTTTACTGGTGGCTGGCAACTTTACTAGATTGCATGAAATTAACAGAAGGATGACCGAGCAAAGAACATGGACAACATGACATATATAAGCGTCAAGTAATTAGAGCTGATGAAACTCTGGCACACGTAACGAAATTTGCACTCAGCATTGTTGTCATTTATTATTCTGACAATGCCATATTTCTGTACGATTGGTCATATTCCCTTAAGGCTTTCGGGACTGTAGATATATAAGAAACTATATAAATAGATGAAAACTTTATTATTATAAGTTTAACGAATGTTTATGTTAACGAGTAATAATAAAATAATTTATTTACTTTAACATTAATGTATCGTGTTTCAACAACATTTTCCCATAACGGCGGCTTCGTTATTTGTACACCCTGACATTTAGGGGTGCGTAAATTTCGTATTATATACGTGATATTGCGTACTTTGCTATATTCTGCAAGTCATTCACTTCTTCTTGCGAACTTTGATTAGAAATAAATTTCTGTTGGGAGTTGAAGTTGTATGAGTGTTGATGTCTAACTAATAAGAAATGACTAGGTAGTATTTTTATAAACTTATTACTTTTATTTCTCTGCTTACATTCAATTAATAAATAAATTTAAATACAAACTTCAAAGTTAAAAAAAAAAGTTATCTTAATAGAAAGACGTAAACTAAAAAGTAAATTAAATATAAATATGAAAGTTTTAAGTGTACAAGTCGACGAGATAACATAAATTATTTATAAATATTGCCTTAAGTTCATGTTTAACTTGATGTAACTAAGTTTCAGTTATAATTTGTGTTCAATTATTTTACAACATTAAAAACATTTTGTTTCTTTTCAAAGAGTTTAATCGAAATAATGTTTATGTTATTATTTGCGGATCCGAGCAACTCATAATTGAATTTTCAAGTCATTCCGCAAACCTAGTAGCAAAAATATTAAATTTCTTGTCTGTTATGTTTACATTACATTCTACGTGATCCTTTCGAAACGAATTTACACCTAAAAATAAACTGACAAACAAGTCGCAAAAATATTATTTAATTATTTCAAATTACACTACAAAAAAAAAAAAACACACACACACACATAACAATTATTAATTACATTTCTTTGTAATTTCATTTCATTAATTAATTTCACATTGTTTTTAATTAATATGAATATCTTCTTTTTAAATTCGTTATTAATGTACCGATTTTTTTAAATTTGTATTTAAATATTATATCCCGACTATATTAGCCCGAAATATGTAACTGTATAAACAAATAATGCTTTAAAAATGTATAGAAAATATCTTTGGATACATAGAAATACGAGTACTTGTATAGCTTACGATTTTATATATGAATGGAATAGTATTTCGTGGAGTAGAGAGAGAAATATTGCTTTGCGTAATGGTTGCATGACGTCCAGCATAACAAGTCTCGACGCACGTAAATAATATTAGAGACGAGTGTCGGGGTCCGGACTCTCCGGACTACCCGGACTACCCAGACTCCAGTTATACCATAGGAAAGGTAGCAGAGTAGTAAGATAACCGGATCGAGAAAGTTGGGGTAAAATTCTCATTTATTTTGCAGGTGGTACGAAGTGATCCCGCCGTATCCAATAACACGACTGGGTGGCTAGTAGAGCTTAATAAAGAATGAGGGAGCTAACAAAGTTTCCGGTAGAAATAGTTACAGCTCAGCTATAGCGTTGATGTACGTTAATAAAAACACGCCGTGGCAGAAACCGAGTTATGGACAAACTTTAAGTGTTGCTATTCCACAGATTTAACCTCTAACATTGTTTCTTTTGATAAATATTGGTTTACGCTAACATACATTTTACATTTCTTACTCTTACATTTATTTATTTATTTATTTATTACCTCTTTAACATTTTACTATTCAGATATTTTCATAAACAATTAAAAATTATATAAAAGAATAAAGTTTAATCTGTAAACTTTACTAAATTATATCAAAGAAATAAAATGAACTTTGTTATGATGCAATCCTATGCAATTTGCAGTTTTATGCTTTCTTTGTTTACTTCATCTATTAACTAAGTTTACTGTATAAACGTACATAAAGTACTCTTTTCTCTTTTAATAAAAGCAACTAATTAAAGGATTTCATAAAGAAAATATAAATTGTACAATAAGATTTTTATTAAAAATTCTAAGTATAAATACTGAAAGATATTTTCTGTTATAATAAATAAATAAATAAATTTATAGCAACAAGTGTTAAGATATTAATTTGCATATAATATGAAGGTAAACCGTAAAGGTATTACCTTATAATATGTATTGTTGGTAAAATTGAAACAAAGGTACTCTATTGAAATGTTAGAACAAACGCAGAAAGCGTCGCCCGTCGCTTAATAGAAGTGAAATTGAAAGCTCAATTCAGCAATCCATTGAAATGAATCAGCTTCAGCTAGTTACAAAGCGCAATGCAATAGCAATTCAAATCGACGTCGTCATTTAAATAATAAATGAAATGATTCGCGAAGTAACAAACCACAAGTCGATAGCATCTAAGCAAAGCCATGAATAGAACAGAAACAATTCCAAATAAAGTGAATTCCGAAATGCTCTGTTCCTTCTTAAAAGTAATCCAAGTGTGCTGTTCACGGGACGAAATACCGTTTTAGGGATGCAATTCCCGCAATTTGATAGCGTAAAGGGACCGCGCTCGCGTATACCCGCGGTTCTATGTTTATTTCACGAACTTGGCCATCTTCCGCTGCTTTTTCGTTTTGATCTTGGACGCTGCTTTTTATTGCTCAACCGTGATGGCATTACGTTAAGCCCAAGGAAGACGGAACTGGTATGATATGAAGTTGAGTCAAGTTGAGCCAACCTGTACGCTATACTATAGACTATAGGAGTATAGGAGTATAGACAACAGTCGCTCGCTCACTCACTCGCTGCTGTAACCAGTTGTTGGGACCGAAGAAACTCATAAAAACGCCTTTATTGAATTTCGTTTTGATATTTGATTCGTTGGTGTTCGCTTTTGTTTGGATTATTGGGTTTGTTATTGTTGGGGATAATATAGTGCGATCATCTTAAATTATTAGGTTAGTGAAAGGAAATGATCTTCCTTTCTTTCCCACGATACAAACTTTCAAGCTTGTATCTCGCGTCTCCTTAAACCATATCGTAAATTTAAAACAAAGCGGAATAAAAAATAAAAAAATACCAGAAAATACTTTAATCTTTATATTTACATATTTGAAACATTTCTACGATATTATAAAGTAAATTTTATATGTTACATGAAATTTAACTAATTTGTTTTGTGAAAGTTGTAAACAAAATGTTTAATTAAAATAATAATAAATGAATATCAATGTTTTATGAATATAAATAAATTTTAAATGGTATAAGGTAGCACCTTTCTCATAAAATGTTGTCCCATGCTTTTAAATTGTTTAGGCTGTGTTTACTAAGTGAAAGGGACATATAAAACCCCGTAAATATTTATTTAACCCTCCAGTTATATACGGAATACAAACAGTCAACTTTGAATATTATAAAACACTTGATTTCATTACCCTTTTAAATGAATAGTTTAAAATTAATCAGCGTCTATTGTACGCGGACGCGGAGATTATAATTAAAACACATTGAAGTTTTTCAATGTAAAATTTATCACGTAAAAGAAACATATATTGTGGAAAAACCACAAAAATCCTGAGTATACCTTGAATTTCAATGATTGTCGTAAAATTTATTCAAGAAACTTTATAACTGCAGCACACAAAGTTTTCGACATGGAATAAAATTGAATCTGGCAAAAATCCAGTTAAAGCAAACGCTTCACAAAATGCAGCTGCAAATGCACTTTGCAACCAAGAGGATGACATTCTAATGACATTTCTGTCCGTAATCTGGAAGCCAACGAAAGACGAGAATACCGCTTTGAGATGGTTTTAACATCACTAAATCGATTGGTTATTTTTCAACTGAATACACTTTTTATGTATATTACTAGTTTTTTACACATTATTCAATTAATATACCTTTCAATTTTAAATTTATTCATTTCATAAAAAATTCAAAACAACGTAAAACATTTTTACTTTAAACATTAAGTATTTCTTTTTAAATGTAAATATGAATTTTAAAATGATATTACAAATACAAAGATACATATTTTTACATGACAAATACTAAAGAAAATATAAAGACGTTTATCTTGTTTTTTTAAATAAAGCGTTTTAAAAAATAATTTCATTTAAATATTTTCAATAAAATATTGTTTAATGACAAAGTATTTAACAAGTATTTATAGAAACTTAGATGCAATCAGGATATAATTGAATCGTAGTAAAGCTATTATTGCTGCATTTAAATTCTAATGTTGTTACTAACAAGTTTATTTAAAGTTTATATGTATTTCCTAGACAGAAAGTTACATTAATTTAAGTTAAATTAAAAGTTTTACATATATACGAAAAATATAGTTTAATTTACCCTGTACATACATAATTGAAATAGATGTCTTAATAGAGTAAATAAGTAAAAAAAATTGACAAAGTATAAAAAAAAATATATATCGCATATCCGTCATATAAATGTCACTATAAAACACGTTAAAATATAATATCGAACACACACTTTAGGTTATCAATATAAAGAAATGTTGGAGAATTTTTAGCCAATATTGAAGTGAGTGAAGTAATGGACGCGTGACCAACTTTGAAGCATGATTCTCGAAATTTTGTCGCAAAGCAATGTTATATTTTTACATAGTAATTTTCTGATGGCGTGCTCCTAATTATTGTTTAGATTTAAATTTATGTTCAAGATAAACAATAGGAACAAATATAGACGGAAAATTATATTTCCACCATTTATTTAATTTATTAATAGTACCTTTAGTTCTTGTTTATTATTATTTATTACCGCAAAAAAATTAAAAAATTTAAATATAAAATATATTGAGTAATTTATTTAAATAATCCCTGGTATTTAAGTAAATCTACCTTCTATATCAATCAATTCAATTTCAAATCAATTTTTGATTGATTGTTTATACGTAATCGGTTTAGAAACTTCTATTATAAATATGCATATAGATTAAAATAATCAAATTGAATTCAAAAAAATCTATTATTTAATAATTAAGTTTCATAAAAATTGCGAATTTTTGTTCAATGCAATTATGCTATACTATATTATTTTAATATCCTATGTATATATTATAGAAAAAAAAGGGTATAGTTCTGTATATAGACCTTTTTGAAGAATCTGATTGGGTTCGGAATGGCCCCGGTGTTAAGTGCTTTCCGGTGTCGACGGGACGGCGGTCAAACTGACCCGTCACGGCAGTGTTAGTTGTCTACCCTTACCGCCCACCAACCACCCACCCACCCGTTATCCTAAGGTATGATAAGTGAAAAAGTGAGGAAATCGAATTTTCGAATTTCTCTCTTATGGCCAGATGCTTTAAAGCTTTGCTAATATTAAAGTGTGCGGAAGAAAAGGTTATATATCCAAGAGTAATACGTTTTTTGTGGACTCTACTTTACAGATTAACGTGACTTTGTTTAACCCAATGTTAAAAAAAAATCCCTTCTCTTTGATAAAATTTCTACAAAAAAATATCATGATAATAGAATTATATATCGTATAAAAAATATTATTATACAATTCTCACAACACATAAACACAAGATATAAAATTGTATTTCTAGCAAATTTCAAAGAAAAATAATAATTAGTAAAGCAGATGACAAACATTATAAATGAAAACATGTAATTAAAATTCCAGAAGTGATTATAAAATGGCATATATTAAAAATTGCAATATTCAGTATAATTTCGCACTTTTCCAGAGCGCCTATAAATAAAAGTTCTCAGTCCAGTGAGCACGCGTTATTATATTCCATAGAGAACCTGGAAGGCTCCAGTGTGCTGGAAAATTAATACCTAAATCTCCGCTTCCAGTAGTCCTATCCGGTGGACGCCAAACCAGCGTCACACAGCGTGTAAGCACATAAAGCCATTACATTATTAACGTAAATAACTTAATGTGTGGAAATATTATAAATTAAATTAGAAACTTTTAAACTCTAATATACTTGCAGTATTTTCAACTTTACAATAATACCATCTGCAGATGTATATACTTTTGACTTAATTGTTTCACTTTTACTATTATTACTTGTAGGTATTATTTTACGATAGATTTATGTAAGTATATGTAAATATTTATTTGTTACAAAAACAAAACAAATCCACAAATAAAACGTCTGTTTTAATTGAAAAAGAAACAACATTGTTTTAAACAAATGTTTGAAAAAAAGTGTGAATAGAAAGGATTCGTTTTCATTAATCTAAATAATCCTGGATACACAGTACTAATAATGTACAAAACAGCGACACTGAGACTTTAGAAACTGTTTGAATCCAAATCCGGATTACTCTCTTTGATCCGGATAACAAATAAAACTCCATGCCGCTTTCCGCTCTGAAGGAATACGATAATCTTTATATTTTGTTTTATACAATTCTTAAATAGAAACATTTTATATAAAATTTATTGTTTCTAATACTGTTCAATTAATCAATAAGAAACCAATCAAAATTATTATAAAACATTTTCAAATATTTATTTTGGAAATGATTATTTATTAAAGAAAATATGAAATGTTTTGTTAATAAGAAAATTCAAATAAATAAATAAATAAATAAAAGCAATGTGGGAGAATATGTGAATAGCGTATTGCAAACCGATAATAGAACGGAATAAGTATATAAATAGGCATTTCAGCAGCTACAGTCGTAAAAACAAACTTCTAAATGGCGAATGGTTCGTCCTTAGGATCATTCAACTAAGATTCCGGACTAATTTAGATGTTCACTGTCTGCTGAGAGTGGACGTTCTTTAGCTAGTTAGCAAAGTTCAGGGCTTCTCAACAAGTTTCAATCGTTTTACTTGAACATTTCACTTAGAAATATTATATTTTTATTGCTGATAAAATGATTATTTGCTGCATTCAATTTAAATTCGTTATTAGAAAAAAAATAAAAAATACTATCAGAACGAATATATCTGTTAAATTTTATATATATTAATATTCTTTCGTATATTAAAAACATGTAGAAATCGCGAAAGAAGATGCCTTTATATGTATTAAGGTATTTATAAAATGAAAAAAATAATATGAAAAATGTTGAGAAACACTGTAAAGTCATCACACAGGGCAGAATCCTTCTTTGGTCCTTCA
Source organism: Pogonus chalceus (assembly GCA_002278615.1). Classification (NCBI taxonomy): domain Eukaryota; kingdom Metazoa; phylum Arthropoda; class Insecta; order Coleoptera; family Carabidae; genus Pogonus; species Pogonus chalceus. Next base: position 6,847,575 of record CM008238.1, on the reverse strand, counting down.
CGAAGCGTACACGGTCGTCTTCTCGCAGCTATTAAATCAGACATGCGGGCGGGTAAGCTAGCCTCATCGGTAATTAGGCTCTAGGGCGCCGTAATGCGATCGTGCGGGACCACGGCGGTCTCAGCGCGTGCACACTATTAATGCACTTCCCTTGTTATGTTACAGAATCGCACTGGCTGGCTACACCGTTATACTCCTACACAACGATAGCCAACTAACGTTAGCGGTAATGTAGAAACCGGACACGGTTTCTTCTCTACCAGAGTGAAAATTTATTATAGCAGACGCTAACTGTGAGTTCCAGACAGCCTCTGCCGGACTTGGGACTTATCCCACCTCAAAGTAGAGGGGTTCGATGTGCTCTGCTGGACTTTACTAAAACTAGATGTGTTCCTCAGTATCAACACTAATCAAAATGAAGTGTATATATTTTCAAGTCTGCCATTATTATAAATTGCTTTATTCATCGGTAGAATAGAAAGATTCAAATATTTGTTAATTATCGAGAATGGCAATAGCAAACAAAATAAATTAATAGAAATTAGCAAAGTCAAATGATGATTCGTAATGCAAAGTAGAAACACAATAACCCAATTTAGGAAACAATACGCGTTGTGTTTGTAGAAAAGCTTACCTTGTACTATGCTTAATCCTTGAGAGCACATATTTCATTTGGTTCGGACACGGGGATAAAATCATGAACATATACGTTCGATATTACGATTATAAATAGATTTTAGTTAAACCAATATCAGGCATACATTTATTGCCGTTGTTATTACAAAGGATCACTAAATTACAATTTGTGTTTTCGTCAAAAACATACATATATATGTTTATTTATTTATTTTTATTTTTTTAAATTATATTTTTTGTATTATTTTGTTTGTAAATAATCCTCAATATACAACTTTATTTATTTTTAATATATTTTTTTTTAAATAAATAATCGTTATAAAATGTAACAAACAAATACTGTTTTTAATATTATTTTTCGTTCCTTTTTTAAAAGTTGGTTTACGTATCGGAAGTTAAACGAAATTTTCTTAAGAAAATTACTTGACTTGTGTTTATCCGTTTCCGGTATTTTCAGTTGTTTTCGTTGGATAACCTTCGTAAACTTAAAAACTGAAGTAGGTCAAAACTTTCATAAACATTTATTCACACATTTACAATTTTTTCTCATTTACCGCAGACCCGAAAAAAACTTTATTTTGTTTTTAAAACCATATACGTCGCTAAACTATTTAATTTTCATGCGCTTAAAGTTTTTGAATATATTATCTATTATATTAACTATTAAATCAAATATATGCCATTTGTTGAACTTCTCATTATTATTCATTAAAATTGGAGATTTAATTTATTTCATATTTTATATAAATATTTTTTGAATATATTTATATATTATGATTTTATTATTTGTATACTTTGAAATATGAATATGTAAATATAATTATAAATATATGTATATGTCTATAAATTAGAACATTTGTATAATAATTTTGAAACAATGAAATTCAAATTAATTATTTAGATATTAATACGAAAGTGTATCATTTTAATGTACAAATTTATTTATGGTTTTGAATTATATTTTTGATTATTATTCAATTTAATTTCAAATTAAATGTATTTTATACATGTGTCAGAGTCATGTTTTAGTTAATTATAATAAATATTGATAATTTTGTGAAATGAATTATCGGAGTGTGGTATATAGTTTTTCATATATGAATATGAAAGATTTGTAGTTGTTTATCAAAATAAATATAAATGTATGAAAGTTGAAGTTCTATTCTTGATGTATGCTCAATAAATTTTTGAAATAGTAAATAGTTTGTAACAAAGTTATGTAATAAAGTATAGTGGTGGTACGCATAGTTTATCCGAAAAATGAAGTAAATCGTGAAATTGAACCAATAACTATTTCCACATACAATTCCGAGTCCGCAGTCAATGTTACGGAAAGCAGAGGTTTTCAGCAAATGTTCCCAAATATCTATGGAATTTGAAAGTGCCTCCAGCAGTGACAACACAAAAGCTGCCAACTATCACAGAAAAGTACCGTACCCTCCTCTAACAAACGAACCCATGATTTGGCGCAAATGGTAACTAACAACCAGCAGCTAGCAGCTAGCAGCCAGCAGCCAGCAGCCAGTATCCAGCAAACAAACGAATCGCATAAGTAATTTACTTTTAATTAGTTAACGAGAACACTTGTGGTGAATTAATAGCCAAGTTCTTTGAGATAAGAAACATATTTCTTTACAGTTGAAACTTTTCCATATTTTAAGGAATTGTTTGGACTTGGCAAACAACTACGTAACTTATTGTTCAACTTTATGAATGCTATAAGTATTTCAAACTTGAGCATTGTAATAATTCTATTTCTGAATATACATAAATGTTATATATTTACGTATTTTTAGTTTTAAAAAGAGAAATAAAATAAAAATAAAAAATGTTATAGTTAAAATGCAAAAATATCAAGGTATTACAATGTCATTTCTTACGTTAGCATGGTACTTTGAACATCAAACATCTTGCTTTATAAAAAAGTCATAGAAGAGGATGCCTCCCAAGGGAAGAGGGAGCGTAGTAGTACGTAGTGCCTAGTGCACGGTCCACGCTCATGGTCTGTATTAAGATGTGGGAAGCTCAAACATGGAACGACATCCCTTATTCGCCCTTCTGTGTACACAGAGAAGATTACATTAAGACGGTGCAGAAGTTATTTTGTCATTGTGTCTGTTGTGCCGTCCGCATCTACGCCATTTTCATTTAAAATTGAAACATCTCTTGGCACTCGACTTTCGAACAATACTACTGTGACGGTGACTGTGCCACGCCGTTGTCTGACTTCCGAATAACACTCCAGTAAATGCACCCAAAGGATGGGGTTATATCAAAGAAACAACAACCTTGTGAAATCTTTTATTTCGTTTAAATTGCTCGTTGACACTATGACATTCAAACATTATTTACCTACTTTTTTTCTCAATTATAATTTAATCAAATAAATATTTGAATAGTATTAAATGATTTATTTAAAGTTAAAAGTTGGAACGTAAAAGTTTAATGAATACATAGGTTTTCAATACAAGTTGTCGTAGAAACCTTGATAAAACTCAACTAAAATGTAACTAGAATTAGTAAATCTCGTGAGAAACTTTGTATCCGTGCTGGTAAATTGAAGCAGAATTAGAACATGTTATTTAATCCTTGCGGAAAATCCATAACCGTATAGTATATACAGTAGTAATAGAGTAAGTTCGTTCGAATTAAATTATTATCAAATAAATTTATGAATTTTTAACTATTTGTAAAACCGTTAAAGGCACGCACATGCATATTAACAATTATTCATATAGGTACCTACATAGTTTTTAATTTTAACTGTATTCATGATATGGTAATGCACTGCTGCGGTTTATGTGAATATGTTTTTGTAATTAATTTTCTGCCTTTTATATTTATTACAGTGCAATGCAAAAATTTTCATATATAATTGCTATTTTATTTCATTTTACCTTTTTTTAATAAAATATATTTAAAACAAAATGTATTCATTCATTTATATCACAATGTTCAACAACAAAGAAATAATTTAATTAAACATTCCGTTATATTAAAGGGATATTTTTTGAACTTTATTAAATAATTAATGATTATGTTTCGAAATAAAAGATATCGAATTTTATTTTGATAAAGTCAGTAAAAAGAAATTAGTAAATCAAAACACATAATGTCGTTGAAATAAAATTCCAAAAGAAAAAGTTAATAAATAAATATTTGGTCGTATATATTCATTTACAACCAACGATAAAGTGTATATACCAAGATAGTATAGCAAGCAACTATGGCGACAGTATTTTTATTGTTATTTCTCTTTATGACAAAAGACCGGAGAGAAACAACACAAGGCAATATTGAATTTAGCAATAAAGTGCACTGGACTAAATGATCCATAAACCTAATATGTGTGTGCGTCCCTTGCACATTCGTATTGGAAGTACTGGAGTACTGGAGTACGCTGCAGGATAAACGCAGGCGGCGGGCGGCGGGCGCCGGGCCTAATGGAACGTTTTCTAACAACGAAAATACCTATTTCTATTTGGGGTTAATTCCCTTCGGATATAAAAATAACTATACGAAATGTTTACAATACACTTATAATAAAAATGTATTTTATAACAACTAACAACTCTTTACTTTTCAAAATAATAATAATAATATAGTTTTATTATATCTAACAATAAGTAAACTGCTATAAGCCATTTCAATCTATAATATGATAGCAGAAAAGAAATTTTATACGTATTTTAGTAAAGTAAAGAATATGTTTGTAGTGAGTTTGGAAATATTTCATTTTCCCATGAGCATAATATTGTAAAACGTAAAACGATGTAGGTTGTATGGTGCTGTTGAATGTAAATTTAGAGCATGTACAATAGGAATAAACAAAGGCAAAAGGCAAGAGCTTTGGTACTTTCCGAACTTGTAGGATGTAGGTAGTCGGTAGTCGGTAGTCACAGAAGATTCACAACAGTGTGAAATTTATAGCGGATATTCTAAACTCATGCATAGAAGAGAAGTTGACCAATAACTCTGGTGGCATGACGTAGATCAATACGGTGCTCGTGTCTCTTTGTCATGTCACGAGTCACTGGTTTCAGCAGCGGAATTTATCAGTGAAGCACATACGGACACCGAACTAGACCAGATCACTCGACTGGACCGTTACAGATGACCTTGGTACAGCTTCACATCATTTCTGTTAAGTTGCTGCTTTATTCTGCCACTGCCACCAAAATACACGCGAGATATATCGTTCCAAGGAAACACTTTACTCGCATTTATCAATGTCGCTGTCGGAATTATATATTCTTTTAAATTTATTTATTTTTCCTATCATGTCTTACAAACCACTGACAAAACTTAAATATATTCCACCTCATTATTACTATCTACTATCACAAGTATCAATATATGATAACATTTTAATAAAGTTATAAATACGTGAAGTAACGCAACATGCTATTAAATATATTTTTAGGAAACTTTTTTCTGGCAAATCGTAGATCTTTGATACTATAATAAAGTATTAAAATATAACTTACATGTTTGATAAACCATTTGAATAGTAAAGAAAATGATATGAACATACCTAAAACAAACAACGATAAAAATAAATTAGTTATGATAAATTAAAATGTATCTTATAAATAAGCAAAGAAAAGCAGCCCGCAATAAAAGTGAAAGTATTAAGTAAATTAGACTTTTATACTAAAAAGAAAACATTTCTCAAATAAAATGACAAAAAGGCTTAAAAATTTCCATATAAATGACGTGTATGAATTACATTTGAAGAGATAATCCGATGAAAGGTCAAGATTTAAAGACTGCAAGAGACATATACATAGGCCAAGAATAAAATATTTTCCATTTTATTTAAGTGTACACTGTACAGTTTTAAATGCAAAGTTAGGAACGCTACGATTTATGCAATGTGATTTTGTGAAATGAGAACATTTAAAGTCCTCCCGTACAATAGCAATAGAACGAAAAACAAATTATCCAAAATGAGGACACACTTTTGAAAAGGGATGCAAACTCATTTCGTTCTGCCTAAACACATTAAAATTTCAGGTAACTAATCAAGAATACAGATTCTTTTACTACTTTCATTTCTATTTCATTTTAATTAAGATCTTCTTAAACAATTTCATTATTTTTACGATTAATTTAAATAAATATGTTTTAACAACAATAAACTTTTCACTACGCTAAAAATTATTGCTCGATATTCATTGATTCAGATCATGTTTGATTTGCTTTACAATATGTATATTGCTACATATTGTATTACATAATTACATTGCATATATATTTAATAAAAGTATAAGTAGTTATTCGAGTGGTGAAATATTTTACAGTGGTACCATTAGTCGTATTATTAATTTATTATAGGTTTTAACAAAGCGACATTGCATGTCGAAACATATAAGTTTCTTAAGAATTTATACCGCGTCACGCAAAAATATTAGTGATAACTTGAAATAAGCATCTTATTGTTAGTTCCTTAAAGCTCTGAAATGAATGGTTCGCCTTTAAAATATTGGTACAGTGTGAACCTATACTACCTTATCACAAGATTTCCTTATTCAAGTGAACAATAGAAGTAAAGTTTGTTTGAAAAGGGAAAAAGTCCTGTGAAATTACGAATAAAAAGACTGGTCAATAACTATCTGATGTACTTGAAACATACAAACGTTGCAAACGTGACAAGAACAATGCAATCTCAGGAAATATTCACTTTAATAATAGCTCTTCTTCATATTAAATTATTATCAAATAACAAAAGTGCATATAATCATTTTAATATATTATTTTCCTAAACTACGATATTATTATACTTTCAAAAGATATTTATATTTAAAATTTTATTCGATAAACCGATGTTATTTAGTCTTTGTCTTTTGTTCAGCAGGAAACACGCACATTAGAACGATCGATCGATTAACAAATATATATGTATAAGTATGGTTTAGAAAATTCTTTCATGCAACGAACTAATTATACATATTTGTTGTTCTATTATTATTATATGTACGTATAAGTATGTGATAAAACGATAAAATAAAGAATGGTGGTTTTATAAGCGAAATGAAAAACAATAGATTATTTTAAATCGAAATAAAGTGAAATCCAAGTAGTCTATTATATATTTTAGCCACTTGACCGAGCTGATCCTTAAATGAAATACCCTTAAAATGTAAAAAAAAGAAATATCCAAGGAAATAAATTGCTGACAATTCCTGATTTGCCGGCAGTTGAACTCAAGATAACGGAGTTGAAGCCGTCGTGGAGAACCTTACATGAAAATAAATGTAGCGATTTATGTGCTGAATTCGTTCTTCCACGAATCCTTAAACCAGTTAATACATTATCAAGTCGAAATCGTAATCAGCGTAACGCGTAACATAAGACACGAAACAAGTCACGCATACGAAAAATTAATGTGAGTTTAATTCACAGTAAAATTGGTGTAAAAAACGAGCTAATTTTACCTTTATCTTGTGATATCTTTATTGTGCTCTTTCCCTTTTACCTTTTTTTTTTAAATTAAAAACAAAAGTAACTAGGTGATCAGTAAAAGACCTTTTATTCAATTAAAAAATAAAAAATTAAATAAATAAATGAAAAGTTCGAAAAGTTACGATGAATAATTTCAATATTTGAAAAGTACATGATTCGTAAAAGCACGAAAAACTTTCAATTTATTCGTTGAGTCAAGTAATGCAGTACTCAGAGAAAGGAGTAAACTTACGAAGAAAATCTCTTTGTTTTAAAAGTTGAGGGCTTACTTACGCGAGTTTAAGATAAAGAAACTTAAAAGCGAGGCTTTATTTACGATTATAATGTCTGTACCACCCTCTAGTTAGCAACGTGTATGCGGTGTGTGCATTGAACGCAGAACGGAACTTAACCTCTTAGCAAAAAGCTGCTTCGCGCTCATAATAACATGAATAATTAACTTATCCTTCTGAAACTATTCTAAGTGTAATATTCTTACGTACGCATTGCAACCCTTTTATAATGGTTTCTGATTACCTTACATGTTGTTACGGAACGATTACTGCTATAAAGACTATAATTCTTTCATATTTTACATTAGATAGGATCTAAACAATGATTTAGGCTAATATCCCTTACTTTAAACTTTTAAATGTAATTTATATGCGCCAATTAATAAGATATAAACACCTGCAATATAATTTATTTCTTTAATTAAATTATTATCAAATATAAATTGCTGAAGATATAATTAATTTTTTTTTACTGTTATTAATCAATAAATATTTTCATATGAGTTTGAAACTATTCGAACCAACAATTTTATTAATAAATATTTTTACCTAAATATTTACTTTTTTCACAGAAAAAAAATTGATGACATTGAATGATAGATGAGAATTATTATTGTATTTTTTATTTCTGATACATTTAAATGTATATTTGAATGTTATTCAAATATTTGAACGGAAATTAAAATGATATAATTTATCAGAATTCAATAATGCGTTTACGAATATTTATTGTTGGATCGAATACGGAAATAATGTTTGAATTTTTTTTTTAAATAGTAAATAAAGAAGTAAAAAATGTGTGAAAATTTAAATTAATAAAATGTTTAAAACGATTTTATTATATATTTTTTATTTTACAAATGAAACACATAGTAAAATATATATATATTTTATTTGTTTTTTACTTTTCGTTGTTCATATCGAGTATATTAAATTTCAATCCTATTTTTTGAAATATATTTAATTTCAAATAAATATATATTGAAATAAAATTGAAAAAAAAGATGATAAAATAGTTTTAAACAAATATTAAGATAATAAGAAATGTATGGAAAAGTTAAGGAACATTGGTAAGCGTGTTAATTTAGGATCCATAGTGTAATATCGTATAAAAGTTGAAGTTGAGAGGAAATAAACATAGGAAGACCACTTGAAACTTTTCATTTACGTTCAAAGTACATTAAAGTTAACTTTTGTAACACACATTCAAAAACAACTACATCCACTTTTCGACTACTATACGTTTATTTTGTTTTATTTTCATCATCAAACTAAAACAACAACGTGTGATCGGAAAACTGAAAAAGGCATTTTAAGCGGGATTCTTGAAAAATTTCCTATAAACCGCGGTATTGCATAAATGCATGTTATTCTATAAAATAGCATAGGTGTAAGTAAGTAATCCAGCAGTAAACAAAGGTACTATCCATCTTGTATCGCTCTCCAATATAAATTGCCTAGAACTTAACCTGACCGTGTTCACAGTGTAATTTATCTGCACTGCTATAAATTGTGAAACAGGAGGCGCCGAACGCCGATCACTGTTTGGTTATCTTTCTCATTCCTGCTTTTTTCATCTCACTTTCTCATATATACACATGCACAAAATACTATTGCTGTATGTTGACTAGAAGGGCTAAGGGCATATATGCTTACTCATTCCTACATACAATACATGCACACCTATATACCACCTACACATAAACGTACATACGTGCAGAAATATCTCACGCTAACGCTCAGTCTGCCGCTTATACGTTCACGCACGACGATTGATGATTTCACGGAGTTTGAAAAAATTCTGGGATTTGCTTGTAAAAAAAAAAAACACAGTGATTCTACGTCAGTCTTCAGATCTGATAGAATCAAATCAACGTTGGAAATGTGTTTGTTCGATTTTGATTCAAAGCTTTTTTGTTATCGAACGTCTTTCTAGACTGCCATCATGGAAAATTTAATTTATTTTATGTATGAAATCAAACAGAGAATTTATTTTCACTGATATTTCACCAGTATACCACCACGCACATATATCAATATAATATATTATTAAATAATATAAAATTAGAAAAGAAAAAAAAAAGATTGAATTTACAACAAAAGGAGAGGTTGTTGTTTTTGCGTGAAAGACAAAAATATTCGTTGGTACGCGTAGTTATGTTAATAATGTTTGAGGTAGAAGCGTAGCAGTGTTCGACATTTATGGACCGCAAAATTACCGTACAGTCGTCTGATTTCTGCCTTTCTCTTGGCGCAGCAGGAACCCGGGAAACGTCTTTTACCCAAAGTAAAAGCTTTCATTACGCTGTCATTCAACGACTCAAAGGCCAATCACAATTGTATTATGTTGCCGTACCATTCAAAGTAAAAACTTTTCAAATAATACCAACATACATATATTTTTTTACTTATCATATTATACTTGTGAGCTTTCTGCAAAACTGTACAAATTTTTTCATGTACATATATCAATATAATATTATAATTTTTCATGTTCAAATTATTATCAATAATTAATTTATATTGTGGCTATAATGATTGTAATTTAAATTGTTCACTACAACATTAGCAAAACTGTAAATTTATTATTCAAATTTTTATTTTAGTCAATATATTCATTTACATACTACTACAGTACATATTTTAAAACATTTCAATTAAAATAATTGATGTATATTACAAATTAAAACTGGTGCATGTTACAATGTTGAATTCATTCCAATAAATACGTACGTATGTATGTATATATTCAATAAAATATAACAATATAAATAAAAATAAATCGAGTATTTAATTGTTAAGACAAATGAAGTAAAAATGAAATAATAAATTTATCATTTTAACACTGTAGTTGATCATGTTGAATAATTGTGATTATGTCACAGCAAAAAATCCCTATCTAAATGAATGTAACAATTTAGGTCAAAATTTGAATTAGCTATTCGCGTGACAAAAGAGAAATGAACATTGTTAGTTACTGATGGTTAAAGAAAAAGGAAGTTTAGATTTGTAATTACTTTATTTGCAAAACCTGATAAATTCAACTCCAACTTATTCATTACAAAGATTGGATCTACCTATATCAAATTTTCGATTAAATTCTATAACTGTTGTTGTAAAAATACTTTTATACCGAAACTAATTATTTTCAAGTTTGAACTTTGCACACCTTAAAGTTGCGTGTTTCACTTATTTTTCATTTTATCATGTCACCTATATAATTTTTTTAGCCCTGGTTATGGAATATATTTCAGATAATTCTGCTATGATATTTTGACTTTTTTTAATTATAACAGGTTTTTGTTGTTACGCGATATTTACGTATTAAATTACAACTAGAAAATTCGTTAGTGAAATTTTAATGGAAATCACATAAAATTGAAAATAATAAATGAATACTTAACGAACATTAGAATTGAAATAAAATCGTAATGAGAGAATTTTGTGTGACATATTAATTGTAAAAGTAGTATAATTACATTTTCACGACGAATTATACAGCATCGTAAATTTACTGGGAACAAATTTAAGTCAATGTAATACGTCTGAGGATGCATTAAAACAGGCCAAGTGTTTTCCCAAGTCGACAAGTTCGACTTGCACTGGAAAAGTGGTAATTTACTCCAAAGGGTAAAACACTAAATTTTCATTCATTCACCCCTATTTGAAACGTAGTTTTCCTACGCACAGGTAATTTTATTGACACGGGGGTGAGTTACACCATGTGTATGCTGTGGCACATTTGATTGGTCCTAAGGGTAACGTAAATTTTCGGGGACATATGTATGGTTACCTCTGGCTTCAAATGATATCATAAAATCGAACTATTTGTTTATTAAACTTCATTTATACATAATTATAATTTTTACTTTTTATTTATGTTTTTTTTTAACTCTAATATTAGATAGAAATTATGTTGTTTCACCTACAAAATTAAAACATATGTCTTCCATATATAATACGAATAAAATTATAGTGTACTAAAAGCTTATGATGTACATGTTCACAATTAGACGTATTATATAGCCATTTAGTGCTCATAATTTTGTTTACGCATTACTTTATTAATTATTCAAAACTAAACACTAAACCATTGTTTGATTTATCTATTTTTATATACCTTATCAAACAAGATATACGCATACATATATAAATATGTTTATACATTCATTAAAGTGTGTATTTTGAAAGCTTTTAAAAATATGCAAGGTACTTTTCAGCTTTAATTCCTTGGTACAAGTACAGGGAAGTAATTTGGCTTATTTACGATATTAATTTCCAGGGCGTATAAATTATTTTACGTTAATGCTTTCATTAAAAGTCAAATTAGATGAGTTTTTCGTTTTACCTTTACATCATTTTTTTTATATGGTTATTATACTCGTATCGTACATAATTAAAAATAAATAAGCAAAATTATTAAAAAATATATTAGCTTTATTAAAGTGGTTAATAAATCATAAGGATAATAATAGTATAGATGGAAAAGCAAAGAATCACTAGAAATAAACAAACTATTCAAAATCAAATGAAAGTAACATTTCATCCGTAGATTTGGGGTCTTCACCACTTCCGCGTTAAACTAAACCGCAATCCGCCCTTCCTCACACAGTCACCCATGTCGGGTGATACATTTACCACGCCTACACTGCTGATGTGTCACTACATCCGTTTACGAACAATGTCCAGTTGTGGTTTTTGTGGCATCTGATTTCATTTTGCTTTACAAATTATCTCTTATAATATACAATAATATTATGTTTTGTTATTATTTATTTGATTTTTTTTTCCTTCTTTTGTATCGTATACATTAAAACCGAACATTTTGGTAATATGCCAACTTTTATTACATTGCGCATAACACTGATTTAAACTAGTTAAGTAATATTTTATTTTTATTACTCAGAGAAATAGCATCCGTTCAGTTTTTTTGTGATACTTTGAAAGAATATAATGAATAATTTGAAAGGGTTTGTTCATTAGGGAGTATTTAAATTTGAAAACTCGATTAAGTGAATAGACGTACCATTAGGAGGAGGTCAAATTGATTCCATCCCGAACGACATACCGCATATTTGATTCCATTAATGTCATAACACGCATCGCTAACGTAGCCTCGTTAACATTGCCAATTGTCTCCCTTTATCCCTCTCCCACTTCTGAACAACCACTACAAATTGCTATGGCTATTGATGAACTGATTTATTTTGTGTATTATCCTGCAATTTGCCTTATTCTAAATTGCACCCCTTTTGCAACGGCAACAAATTATTATTCAAAGCCGCAAAAATTATACTAATCAATTTCATTAAATATTTATACATGTAATTTTCTTTTGAAAAGCCCAAAAAAATAAACATAAAAGCGAATAAAATCAAGCAAAGTTAAAAGAAATCAATAGATTAAATTGAGTGATCTGTAAAGCGTATAAGAAAGAATATGAATTTTTGAAACAAAGCTCTATATTAAAATTAAAAAAATATGTATAAGAAAGTTGAAATTCATTCATGCAGCATTAACATTTTCCTTTTATAATGAGAAATTCCAGAAAAAAACTTTACAATTTCTTTTTTAAAGTACTCGCGTTTAATTGGTTCTCTTCAAAATTTTTATACTTGAAAACTTCTTGAAAAACACAAACATTATATCAAAAATTTATTATTTACTTAATTCTTATATATTTACGTAACATGTTATGTAAAAGATTTATTTAATATACGTATATAAATATTTATTGAAAAATTGTAATATCTTGGTTAAAGTATCTAAGAAATAAAAATGACCGTTGAAAATAGTTTTACGTTTAGATTGCAGGGTTGCATTTAGTTGATGAAGGAAGAAATAGTAAAAAGCTCTTAGACTATTTTGAGTACAGTGCACAAGTATCCCCATTCAGAGTATGTTTATACAGTTAGTTTAAATGAGAAAATGTGAAGCCCTACCCAAGAGTAATAATACCCAATGTCTTTTCACTGCTATGATTGATTATACGCATTTTATCAAAATATCAGTTTCTAAAGGTGCTTTTCGTCACTTTAATATGGAATGTTAATTTATCTCTTTTCATATTATCCTATTATTCATAGCTCTTTTGATTAATGCAATATAAAGTTTTTGCATGCAATGTATTTCCATACTATCATTTATATTATTACAATTTTACTTTAAATATTAAATTTCTATATTATATATAGTCTTAATAAAAATCTATTCTTTTTAATATATAAATAGTATATAAACAAATTTAAAAGCATTTTGCAAAGGATAATTGTTTTTTTTTTAATAAACTGTAAAATATATGAAATTACTCTAAACGATGTATAAATATAACTAGAGAAAGCACGCAATTTATCAATAAAGAAAATAGAAATATACGAGGACAAATTTGACTAAATGTTTAAGCTAAATGAAAATAGAATATATGTGTCACGAATATAAAATTTTCTTTTGAAAGTAAATTAATAAAATATATCAGAATAATGATTTTCTGAAATCACAGTTTTATGTTTCATTTTAGTATCTGAAAGTTAATTAAAAATACGGAACAGAATGTCTAGATATCTTAGCTCATTTCTTTACAGACGATTTCATATTCCCGTTTCGTGAAGTTATCTGCTGAACCGACAGTTTGAATTCAAGTGAAGCTGCCGCATACTATATTTAAGTAAATGGAGAAATATTCAGTCCAGTGGGAATGGAATACGCTGCCTAATAGCTATTTCAAAATATTGTTTTAGAATTTTATTGAAAGCCTTGTAATCATAACTTCATTTTTAACTTTATTGATTTTATTCAATTTCATTATTCATTATTATTATTAGTATGTTTATAAGAAAAGATGAGTGGCCAATTAAATTTCATTTTATTTTTGGTATTTTAAATAAGAAAAAATAAAAAAAATTGTACCTACGAATGTAAAAGATAAAATATAATTTCCATAAGCTCAGTCATCCAACATTTCTAATGCAAAAATCCTTTACGTGATCACAATCATCCCCTATATGTATATCAAATCCCATCAGGATACTCTGTGACGATACAACTAAGTCCCCTTTGCCTCTATAGACCGGATAAGATTTGAAATCGTTATAAATTATTGCCGCAGGAATTTCAAAATAAACTTAACAAGATATTCATATATTTCGCGGAGGGATTTTCAGTTAGCTTTCTTACATTCGGATTTGAATTTTGTTTCATTTACTAGCTACCGCAAACGCAACCGCAGAGAATATCATTTCATTTGTATTTATCAATGCTCTAAGCTCTTTTGTTCAATATTATAATGATTTTTTTTTATATTTCACTATGAAATTATTATTTAATACCATAAACAAAACAATATAAATGTTAATCCTATATTAACTTGCATTTAAAAATTATTCCGAAATTATAAATTACATGTTATCCATGAAATTATTGACGAAATAATATGATTTAATCAAATAATAATAAATAATCACTTTATATATTATATTGAAAACATATATGATCATACTTAAATCCAATCATTTCATACTTATTATTAAAAATAGACTGGACTATTGCATTTAAAACTTTAAATATTCATAATAAAACCAATAAATGCTTTTGAAATCTATGTAAAATGTATACGATAATATGTTTAATAAACATATTACATACCTTTTAAGTAGATATTCGCTTTGGAAACAGCCGAAAATGAGAAACACACACACGAAATCACTGAGAACTATCACCGCNTTTTTTATATTTCACTATGAAATTATTATTATATTAAACAAAACAATATAAATGTTAATCCTATATTAACTTGCATTTAAAAATTATTCCGAAATTATAAATTACATGTTATCCATGAAATTATTGACGAAATAATATGATTTAATCAAATAATAATAAATAATCACTTTATATATTATATTGAAAACATATATGATCATATTTAAATCCAATCATTTCATACTTATTATTAAAAATAGACTGGACTATTGCATTTAAAACTTTAAATATTCATAATAAAACCAATAAATGCTTTTGAAATCTATGTAAAATGTATACGATAATATGTTTAATAAACATATTACATACCTTTTAAGTAGATATTCGCTTTGGAAACAGCCGAAAATGAGAAACACACACACGAAATCACTGAGAACTATCACCGCGGACGACACTTCTTCAACTAATAACGCGCTAGCCTTGCCCGGCAGCTACTAAACTAATTACGTAAATCTTTTGGAAATAATTAATTCTTTTCATATTTTAATTTTTCAAATATTTTATTTTTCAATTAAAATTTAAAAAATATTTAAATAGATATGTATGTACATTAGGTGCAATTATTTCTTGTTAAAGTAATTTCCAACAATTGCCGCTAATTTATCTGTTGAGTACAATTGAAAGTGAACTTGAATTGTATCATTTACAGTTTTTTGCGATCTTCTATCTATTATAGGATCGTAGTGATGATGATGGCGAGAGCATTTCATTTGTCATACATTGATGATACTGCAGCGTATGGTTCTGTTGTCATAGCAACGGAAGCAATGTAAATTGTTGTATTTTCACATCATCCATTAATTATAAATGAGTGACGTTGTGTGTCATATCTGGTTTTGGCGCCTGGACTCAACCATTCCATTTACTATTGTTTCATTTCATATATTATTTTGTGTTTTACATTATTATGTGATAACAATACTTTTCGACATCATTTCTATGACCTCTTCATTTATATTAAATACATATATATATTCCATATTGACATTTTAATTATTTCATTTTAGTTTTCAATAAAAAAATGCTTTATTCCAATTAAAAATTTACAAAATAAATTAAACGTATTTGAATTATTCATATATTATTATAATTAAAAATTTTAAACAATTTCATTTTAATTCTACAATTATAATTTTAAATATAAAATCAAAATTAAAAAATATTTCAATGAATTTATTCGGTATAAAGTTACATTTAATTTAATATAACTGTTTTAATTGAAATTTGAAAATGCTTCCGGTAATAAAATACATTTTATTTAATTTGGATTATAATTATTTATTTATTGGTTTGTTTTATTTTTTATTTTCGGCAAATAAAATATGTTTTATCATGTAAAATATAAATTTTATTCGAATTAACATGTAAAATTTAAATAAAATACGTTATAAACTTTAAATAAATATCCATGAAAGCGAAATAAAATTATAAGTTTATATGAAACTGTAATATAGTTGAGGTCAGAAAGTTTTAAAATATAATAAATATAGTGAATGAAAATAATGAAATTTTTGCATATATAGAAACAAACAACTATAAAAGCTTTTAAATTTAAATGTTATCAATTAAAGAACTCTAAAATGAAATACATGTCATGTCATTTTATTTATCTAGTGATTTAATTTTTAGCTTTGAAGTTACTATTCATAACCATCGCGTGGTTATGTAAAAAAAAGGATCATCAGTGGCATATGTAAAAAAAAACTCATTTATTTTTATATAGCTCTATAACAAATTTCTATCATTCTACGTTTCATTATTACAACTTGCACGCAATATGTCTTCTATTCTATATGGTTCATTTGACAAGGTAGTTTCATATAATATAATGGACAATGAAAATCAAATTCAAATGCTTCTATATGATAATATTTAAAAATATAATTTTTAATTAGTTTTCCATAAAAAGTAGAAAACGTTCTTGACAGTCTGAATAATTCAAATAAATGGAACGACTTTGAATCGTTAATAAAATGAATAATGAAAATAGACATGAAACAATTTCACAATTGAATTGAATTTCAATATAGACGGATGATATGTATGTATATGTATAAGTAAAGAGTCGGAGAATTGGAGTGAATTTTCAATAACAAAGGAAGAAAAACAAATGGAAAATAAATTAGCACGAAGTAATTGTAATGTTCATTGAGGTAAAGTAAACGGCAAACAGTTTAAGAAAACGAAAACGCACTAGAAACAGTCAATGAACAAATGAACAAGTTGAACAAGTGAACAAGAATTGAAGTATAGAATCAAATGAACTGAACTTACAATAACAGATGGAAAACAAATTGCAGTAATAACACAGACAAGGGTTCGATATAAATAATTGATCGACAGTGAAGACGAAATTTCCCCTCAACGATTGTTATGCTCCCCGATTCATTCTTCTTCTTCTTATTAAATATTAACGACACGTCCGTCTCCTAATCAACTTAGCAAATCCGGAATACCGCACCTTCATAAAATGTTCTGTCATTGCGATTTTTATTGGATAGATCGAGTTCATTTCCATTCTCTTAACTTAAAATATTAACAGTAAAATTTCATTTTAATAAATAATAGAAAATATATTTTTGAATAAAAATTTTTCAACATAAAACTAAGCCCTTTACAGATGACAGATAATTTAACTAGGTACCTCAATCGAAGGGTACGTTGCGTGAACTTATAAAATATGATGTCGTTATGTTTTGTCGTGCGTAAGATATACATTGAATGCGCTTAAAAGGATGAGCAAAAAGTACTTTACAGTTTCTAACTTTGATTAATGAAGTTCTTCAGGAATTCGATGATGTTGAACGTTGTTTCGAATTGATTCTTGCGGTAAATAGGGATGAAGGTAGTAAGAAAAGTTTCTAGCTATAAACTCCTTCAACAAAGCGCAAATTTCTAAACTTTAATTTCATAATTAAATGAAGCTGGACGATTTCCAACATGAATTTCATCAACTATTCATATTAAATAAACTTTTTCACTATTTATAACTATTTATCGATTATTGTAACATAGCTACAAGTTGTACAACTTACAATTTAATCCTATCTCTTATATAGAAATATATTTATTTTATTTTACTCTTTACCATCCTTTATAAGTATACAATTCTTAGTGAAATTTTTTTAAATGTAATATATACAAGCACATGTTAATTAGCTCCGCCTCTTATCAATTTCTTATAAGATATATCCATCAAAATTTAATTTTTCTGAAATATTTCAGAAACCCAGAATGATACAAAAAAGTTGAATCGATAATAAACAATTTCCAAACAATTTATTTGAATGAAAATTTAATTTAAGCGAAATATTTACAGTAGATAATATTAAATATAAAGATAAGATAAATAACATATGAAAAATGTTTGTTTTTGTAAAATTTATCTCATTATCTTTGTTTAATATTTTGATAGACAAATTAATTAGTCTATATAAGTAGAATACAATTAAAATAATAATGCAACATTAATAGTAATTTCATTTAATTTATTAGCATGCATAATATTATGAATGTACTGTCACGGAAAGGTTGCAAAAAAACAATACATATTTACATTTATATTTAACACTAATTGTTTGAAATTTATGCATAACTTCGTAATGCAAATATTTAATATATCAAGTATTTTTTTATCTTCTAATCAATTTATTTAAAATTATAATATTTTTCCGAAGATAGGAAAATCAAATATTGAATTGGTACATTGAAATGCTTTATCATATTTTATTTAAACATTCCTTTTCTTTATAAAATGTCAACTATCGATGACACATTGACATTTTTATTTTATAAATTTTATTCATAATTGATATGATACTCTAGGGACATTATTTTTTCAATCAAAGTAAATAATATAATAGTATTTCAATTTCAATTTAAGATTTGAAGCATATTAACGATATTTAAATATTTATTATAATTTTGTAAAGTAGGATAGTAAGTAGGAAAAGTTAAAGTGATAATGAAGGGTTTGAATAGTAAAATAGTGAATGATAAATGGCGGTAAAATAACTTAATTTGATTTCAATCGAAATTAATTGCTTTAATCCAGAGAAATTACGTACAAATGTAATAATCATCAGAGGGACTTGAAGGTGCCTTGACAGACAATGTAAACCAAATAGAGCACGTGCCGCGAATTCAACATTTAAGGGCTGCGGTGCCCTTTCCGCATCACTATGCCTGTTTAATTGTTCTGGAGCACGTGCAATTTCCCGAACACACTGTATAACAATAAATGCGGGAATACAAAATAGGGAACAAGAGTAGCTAGTCTAGTGTTGTTGCATTGGCATCTGGCGCCATTGCTGTCTCAGATTTAAGTGTTCATTAAAAGGACAGAAAAACAACTAGAGATGACTGTGCTATTAAATGTAATGGTATTTTGCAAATTAGAGTGGGTGTCCTGAGCTTGTTTAAGATACTCATTTGTAAACAACGACTACAAATGATGAAAAGTAGACAAAGAATTTCATCAACTTGTGCATTATTATATTTTACATTTTCTCTTCATTTTCTTTTAATTTCAAGATTACAATACACACTTCTCTTTCAATTAAACACTCTCAACATTTTCATGAATTATTATAAATACAATTAGAATCTATTTATAATAAAATTAACTATAGAACTTTTGTAATTTATTTCGGACATCTCATATATTATACAAATCCGTATTATAATAAGAGACATTTCTGTATCCAAAATATTTCGATATAAAGGATGAAACCACCGAATAGGCCAAAGCAAAGATTATTTAACATGTTTATGCGAGGATATAATATCGTGTTTATGATGTTATTAAACCCTAAACTAAAGATACAAGAGTGTTTATTGTGCGTTATCTCTAACATTGCTTGCAATTTGTATAAATATGAATGAACTTGGCTGTTTTACGAAGGGTTTAATAGACATTATGTTTATTTAGACATGTTACAGAAAATAACGACAATGTTATATACAAACTTCTATTATTATAACCTTTAATTTTACTTAATTAAATGTTTCTATTAAAATTATTAATATATGTATTTACATATGCAATGTAATTATTTGACAATGAATGTACATACAATAAGTTAAGCATATACATTGTTCTTGAATCAAATACAACAATGCAATTCAATGTGAAAGCTTTCATTGAAATTAATTACCGTAGATACACATAATTATTTTTTAGTATAATTGTTAATTAGATGCAAAATCTAATCTTTTCGAAACTAACTAACACATGGAGTTCATTTAAAATTTATAATAAAACTAGTTTCACGGACAAGTGTCTCTGTTTTCCGTTTAGCACTTAAACCAAGCTGCATATAAACAAGTCTAATTTAAAACAAGAAATTAAACTGGGAACTACTAAAAGTTTTCATTCCGAATGTAGAACCCGGTCCCGACGACGGGAACATTAGCGAATGCAATGCTAGCTTAAGCAAACACAAACAGGAAAAAAAATCGAACAATTTATTCTACGAAATTTAAATGAAAAATATGCTACTTCACATAGAAGTCTTACGTTTTTATAAATGCAACATATTTTAAAATATAAAATATTATAAAATGAACATAATTAAAAGCATTTATTATAATTAGTGAAAATGTTCATTTCCCAGAACTATTTGTTGAAAATGAATATCAAAATTAAAAATATTATTAACTTAAAGAGTTTTAATGAAATTAAAATTTCATTTTACGTTATGAGTAATTATTTAGTAGTTACTTATAAAGTTTGAAGGTATTTTTGTCATTAGCATAATTACTATCAGCACTTTAATTATTTTCTTACCTGAAAAAGGTAAAAAATGTGCTTTGGAGCTGAATTCTGATGTGTAAAAATATTTGAAATAAAAATAAATTCGATTGGTTTTTCTGTAAAGTTTAACTACGTTGAAAATAGAAAATCAATAGATGTGTAGGTTCTTACGACTTTGGACAAGTGCAATGTGTGTAGATATGTAATAACCATTCTTTATGATATATTCAGGAAGCCATCTGATGTAGCCATAAAACTAACTGAATGAACATAACACCAAAACGTTCGCATTCCTATCATAAATATACAATCAGATAGGATCTTTTATATAAATATTTACGTCTACTATATAAACGTGCATTTTCTATTTCTTTTTTATTTTAAATTAATGTTAAAATTCTTTGCTACCTAGTATATATTTATTTGTTGCAATTTTTGTTTATCAATAAATAGATGTAATACAACACAAGACAACACATTGGTTATAAATACAAAGAAACAAGACAAAGACAAAGAGATACGGTTGAAATAAAGTTGTGGGAAATATACAATGAGAGTAAACCATTTCCGTTGCCATTCTTTCCGGTTAGAAGAGTATTTCGTTGCGTTTTTCTTAACGTTCACCCTATATCGGAGTAAGCATATAACCATACATACATACATATATACCTGCAGGCATTTTGGATTACATGCAAAGAAGATGAAAGAGCTTTGGACGTTTTATTACCGTCAACAACTACGCTTTACTTACACGTTATTAAATCGTTTTCTTGTGCATCATACAAAATACCACATGAGTTATTATTTTATTGTCAAGGACTTTAATATATACACTGCATTGCATTGCATTAAATATTGTTATAAATTTTATAAAAATAAAAACGTTAATGATAATATAAGTGACATAATAAAAGACATTCCTTAATGAAATATTGATTAAAAGTGTATCGCGCTTAGGAAAAAGTTCTATTAAATAGTAATTGAGATTCACTAAAGTGTTTTTATTTAAAATAAAAGGAAATAAAATAGAGTGTACCAAATGATACCAACATGGTGAAATAAAAAGTCAATTAAATTTCAGTTAAGTACCGATATGTAGGTTCAATAGATAGGAGTAAGCCACCAGTGAACACTTCTATTTACAAAATAACATAAAAAACATACAAAACAACAATGTTGCTTCCCTTATACGAGTTGTACGTATAGTCTGATATGTTAGTGGTGGCTGCTGGCTGCTGGCTGCTTGTGGAATTCATTGCACGTACATTCTACATTCTACACTACATACGTACATACACATATACACATTAGCCCTTTGTTTTACGCTGCATTTTATTAGCCGCATGTGACAAACACACACCCACACACCTACACACGTATATTAAAAATGGTGTTAAAAGAGGATTTTGCATATAATTTAGAGTTCTTTTTTAAAAGTTCGTTACATGGTTCGAAACAATTTTCATTTTGAACAATACTTTACACATTACCAATAATTTAATCAATACTTTTTTTGTTATTATTATTTATTACAAATTAATTTTTTCATAAACAATTCTAAATATATCATATTCACAAAGAAGAGTTACATAAGAGATACGTACATAGATAATAATTAATTGAAACGTACAAGGTCAATAAACACGGAATAAAAAATTAGTGGAATTTTTTAATAATTATCATGAAATATATATATTTTTTAAATATATTATCAGAAGTTTTGTAGAATTGTCCTAGTTTTAAACAATTTAATATATTCTTTGAATGTAATTACTTAGCCGTAATACTTGCACTGATTAGCCCCGCCTCCCAGTTAAAATCTGGGCATGTAGATACTTTTTCTCAAATACTTAAACATAAAAAAATTAAAACTTTCTATTAAAAAACATATTATTGTATTTAATTTGATGATAAATAAAGAGATCTTATCATAATCAACAGATAAGTAACTAAAAATAAAAAAAAAACTTCTCATTTTGTTTTAAACAACTGAAAACATTCCACACCTTCAATTAGCAATTTCTTGAACTTCAATTTATTAGTTTTTCTTAATATTGTCCGAAATTTTTAATGAAAAAGATAATATTATAAACAAAACTTATTTAGTTTTCAATTATTTAAATAATTTTTAAAATGATGTATAGTATTTATAGCATTTTAAATACTGATTTTGATTTGTTCTTGTTTTATTTATAATATACAAGTGTTTTTATTAAAGTTTGTAATGATTGTTTGGTAGTTATTAAAATAAAAGTAGTTTCTAAAAGCATAAATCTTAAAGATAATCTAAAGCAGATTGTATAAGAAAATAGAAGCAGTATCTGTCCAGAAACATCGAAGCATATGAAACCTATTTGAGCTGGTCGGACGGAGTGTGTTGTCTAGACAACTGGGTAATGTAAGTCGCGGTCTAATTGAGCGTCACTGCGGTCAGCTAGCAGATACCGCTTGATTTATCGCGCATCGGAAGAACACAGATTTGGTGGTTGGATGCTGTTGCTGGTCCACGACAGCAGCGCCGTCAGCAGGATTTAAACTCATTCCCAAAGCGTAGCGTAGCATCCACTAAACCCCCATGACTATACTATACTATGTTAGTACGTAGTACGTAGTACGTTCTACAACAACAGCAGCATCCGTATCGTGATCGTGGTGAGGAAATGCACTATGCGAACCGTGACGGAAATGTACGGACTAACCGCAGATTATGTAGTTAGATATCTCTGCTACATACCACATACATACATGTTCAACGCATTTCATTTTACAACAATCACACAAATTAACAGTTCATCCTTATATTTAAATTTTATTTTTTAAATATACATAGTTTCCTTTCATTAAAATCTATATACATATGTAATATAGTTGCATGAAATATCTAACTAAATTAACAATTTGATGGTGAAACAAGTATATCAGAAATTCAATCTAAATATCAATCATAAAGTAACAATGTAATATTCCTTTCATCATTTCATAGTTGCATTGAAGTGCAGAAACCCAGCAGAAACCCAGCTGCTCGGCAAATACCTATTTCCTCCAATAAACAACAACATTAACACGGACGTAGTTGAAATGTATACCATCTATTCAGATAGAATCTGGAGCATCTAAACGTCCAGTTTGCTAGCTGCCACTGCAATAAACTACTTCTCAACATAACAGACTCTATTGTCAGATTTACACTAAACTTGTATAAATTCAATCTAAAACTATCTATCAGCATGTACCTACATATATTATAGATATATGTATGTATGTATAAGTTATAATATTTTCTTTATAAATTAATTTTAATTTAACGTGCTAAAACGGAAACTTATTTATGAGAATTTATTGCATTTTATATGTTTAAAAAATAACCACCATTAGTTGAAAGGAAGAATTTTTTTGAAAGCGCAATTATTGTATTTTAAAGGGAATAAAGAAAAATGAGAATACATATTTAATGATTAATTTAAGCAACCTTTTATGAATACAAACAATACATTAATTTATCAAGATGCAGCATATACATCACTAGTATCAAATGTAAAGACAGCGCATTTAATTCGTTCTGAAGAAGCGCGATACTGATGAATATTAATTATAATCTTTGTTAAGCTAACGCGATGGGAGACTCTCCCATCACACACTTTTCCCTCATACACAAAGGAAAGTGAATTCACCGCCCTTAATATACGTATATACATCATAATTAATATGATCTATTGGTAAACAAGCCTCTAAGCCCTATTTACGAAATCTCTCCTATACTATACTATCATATAATTCTAATTTCTACAAAAAATAAAAAACTATTTTAAACTTATTTATTATTATTTATAAATCTATTATAATTAAAAACTAAAAAGTTTCAACATATCATAAATTCCTTTCTCTTATAAACATGAAAATATGTAAATAAAATTATAATCAGTTTGGATGAGATGCGAAATATGCTGGCCAATAAGATAATCCAATTAAGCGGACTTGAATGTTTAAATTCCTTCAAATATACAAGTACATATATATTTTCATTAAATAAAATTCCATAAAACCTTTTTATTAAGAAATAACGAATAAAGTAGCAATATACCAAAAAGAACAGAATGATAGTATAAAGAATTATAAAGCCTATCGTAAACAAACACATTCGACAAAAATAAATAGCCAATTCGCAGTCTCCTCTGCTGTGTAAACGCGGGCGTAAATATTTCTTGACGGGTGCAAATAGGGTGCTTCCCTAAATATTACAACGATCCTGGTTGCTAGCAGGGAAAATCTGTCACCTGTAATTATGTATACTCGCATAATTGTCGACGAGAATTTAATGCGAGAATTAGTTTCGGATTTTCCAAATGTTGACATAATTTTGTCATATTTTACACAGAATATTCATGAAAATTAATATAATATCATTAATTTTATTCTCACCAATAAGTGAGATGTTTCCCTTACACATAATTCATTGGGGTAATTATTAATTTTTGTTTATGTTATTAAAAGAAATTTAAAGCATTTGAAAATGACTTTTTTTTTGTATTTTCGTTTGATCTTATCAGCTTTTGTTGCGCGCTTTATTGTTAAATATTTGTATAAGAATAATTCATTAGGATTGTATTGTGCAAATACAAAAGGTTTGAAATTTTGCTTTGCCATGATGATAAACGCGACCTGACGCTGTTCTTATGAAATTATTTCGCGGATATGATTAC
This sequence comes from Pogonus chalceus, assembly GCA_002278615.1. Taxonomy (NCBI): domain Eukaryota; kingdom Metazoa; phylum Arthropoda; class Insecta; order Coleoptera; family Carabidae; genus Pogonus; species Pogonus chalceus. The sequence continues at coordinate 6,821,989 of CM008238.1, read as the reverse complement.
TTTATAGCTTTTCATACATTGTTGATATTATATTAAAAAAATAATAATAATTTTTTATCATTATTCATAAAATTCATAAATAATAATTTAGAAACAGTAGCTGCTTAAATAATTCATTTATACAAATTAAATATTTAAGAAAAGTGTTTTCGTTTAGTAAAAGATTAAATGGCACCGTGATGTCGGTATTTATGACGAACTATCTTTGAGGACGTTGGCGTCGACGTCAACGTTGACGACGTCGACGACGCTAAAGGCGATGCCATCATTGTTTCACGCACCGATGCGGAACAGCTTCGGTTCAGTCAAAGTAATAATCATGAGTCATCCGAACATGATGGAGAATTTACCCGCTCGAAGCTTTTGTCTGAGGTTAGTCTGTGAGAAATTATTCTTCTCCGGATGAAATAAGAGAAAATAAAATATAATTGAAGAACGTATAACTGGTAACTGGTAACTGGGAATTTATTCTTTGTAATCAGTTTGTTCTTATCGAAAGAGTTTTCGAAGATGGATTTAGATTTTTTTATTTTATTTTACTTAACTTTAGAAGACTATAAATCCTCAAGGATTCTGCATTTGTTAAAAATGTTGAAAAGAACTTTTATATCATGATATGTTAAGAATATATACAATTATTTAAATATTTAAAAAACGAGAATTTTATAATATATTTATTTTCGTTCAGAAAACGCAATATATAAGTTTGAAAGAAAATATATGATTTTGTTTACAAATAAAAAGATACTTTTACAAAGTACCATTCTGAAGTATCAATATATCGCGGTACATATATCCTATATTGAAAGTAAATATGTCGTCAAGAGCACCTGTGTACTATATGCATCAGACTAAATCTATTTGAGAAAATAGCAAATAGCGAATAGCGAATAGCGCTAACAAATGTACATTTCTAAATTTATAAATATAAACTGTCTATATATCTATATTTTAGAAATATCATATTATGTTATGATAGTAGGTATATATTAACAAATTTCATTGAATATTTATTGACATATAATACATATGAAATGTGCATATCCATAATTATCCGTTATTGACACTTTCATGTTAATTGACAGGTTTAATTATTTTTGTGGATAACTATAATTGAACAATAACACGGAACGTGTACAAATACATTTCGATAAATGTGTGCAAAAAATTGAATTCAGTTGCAAATATGTTTAAAGACGATATAATATTATTTTACGCAAATTTAATGTACTTATATTCTTGGGATGAATAAAGCATTAATGCTAGTGCTGATTAGCCCCGCCCACACGTAAAAATTTACATGCGTTTAGTTTTTGTTAAATATTTTGATAATATTGAATATTCAGAAACAATATAGTGATTGAAAAAGATTCAAAATTAAATAATCTATCATTTGCAATTGAAATATTTTATAAAACTGTCGACAGAGTTGCTTAATTTAAATGAAATATATTTGTAAATTGATATACTTTATTTCATGATAAATAAAGAAATTCTATAATAATTAAGCTATTAAAATAAAAATATAACATAAAAATTATTCTCGTATTGTTTTAAACAAAATACATTCCAATGTATTAAGTAAGAAAACAGTTTTA
>CM008238.1:6775140-6811533 GCA_002278615.1 Pogonus chalceus | reverse complement strand
TCTTCTTATTTATATGTATTTCATTTAGTTTAATAATGAAATGATGGATAAATTAGCATATCAAAGTATATTCGCATAACTTCATTAATATGTATATAACAATAGAATTATTAGTAGTGAAGTAATACTAAAATTAGTACAACACAGGGAACTAGTTACTAATTAAATAGATGCCACAGAAACTTACTAATTGGAATGGAATAGTTCACGATGTGTTTTATATGTGGGTTTCTCAGTGACAAACACTCAACGACAACTTCATTGTGAATGCTTTCATTCAAAAAACAATACATATAACATTTTCTCTAATTGCTTCATATATGTAAGATAAATTTTCTAGTTAATTAGAGTTTTATGAAAAAAGAATAAAAAATGAGTTGAATAAAATAAAATCTGGGACGGGAACGGGAATTGGAACGGACCGTGCTTTGACATAGTGCGTTCGGATCGGATCGAAGTAGAAGTAGAAGTAGCATCATTGGAATCGTTATTACAGTCGTATGTAGTGCAGAGCAAATAAAGGAAAAGTGTTTAGGCAACTCGATGAATTTCCTAAAGTGGTTGACGGACCAAATCGTGTTGTGCGAGGATAACGTAGCGCAGACTTTAGAGCATGATGCCGCTGTGTGCGTGAGTCGAATAATCGAAAACAGTTTTACTACAAACGAACCAATATAAATTCAAAGCGTTTACTTGGTCGCCTAACAAATTACAACTTTAAAATTATATACTTTTTGGATACAACTACTTTTTAATGTTATATTTTATACGTATACGAATACACTAAAAACAATCAGATATACTATATTGCGTAAAAATCAAAATAAATAGTAGAAATAAAGGATATAGAACATGTATATATATGGGTAGATAAATAACATAAAAATTCAATTCACAACTATCACGATATATGTATGTATGTATATATCCATCAATTACTAAGGACATAAATAATGCATTTTTCATGTAAATTCATTTACACAACGGCACTCAAAATGAGTGTCGAGTGCATTTTTAACACCCACGATGGTATTTTTGTGGCCGCCAAACGACGTTCCGACGTTACACCCTACCAAATTCAACGCATATATACACATATTCGCATAAAATCATATGTGTGGAACACTTATATACAAAATGTCCTAAAAATGTATTTTTAAATTCTACATCAAAACAATTTTTTCTTATATATTTATTATTTGCTTCTTAGATTTTAAATAATTATATTAGGAATTACAAACAAATATAGTAAAATTTAGTTAAATAAAGTTGTATCAGTTCGTTGCTGAATTTCTTTTGAAATTGCGTATATAGACAGAGCATGCACATAAAGTAGTCGACAGTTCGGGTTCTGACGTCCTTTGTCCTTTATCCTTCTCCCACATCACACACAAACACATTCGTCAAGGGTGCAATGACAATAGTAGTAGCACCACTCGAGTGGTACCAATGTGCAGAGTAAACCGCAGAGCATCAGTCTACATTCCAATTTCACGGGGAACGACGCGAGAAATGTTGCGAGGGGAACAACTCAAGCCAAACGAAGATGACGACAAACCACTGAGATACATACACATACCTTTACACAATTCTATTCAACACTATTTTTATTTTTATTTACACTTCAATTCTTTTCTATTTCTCTTTTTTCGATAATATTTATAAATAATTTAAAACATTATTCACGAGTTATTAATTTCAAATTGACAGCAAACTATAAAATCGAAAACCGCGTGGACATGGAAAATTAGTGAATATAAAAACTCAATTAACTTTGAAATTGCATTTGCAATTTACGGCGATATCAAGAACCATCAAAACCTCCAAACATAAAATGCATGTAAAAATTAACGAGAAAATAATCATATTACAAACGAGATTGTGATTTCGCTAGTTTTCCTGTCACTCAAACCATATAAAAATATAAATGACAGTCATGAAAATCTATCCAAAATATTTTCAGGTTTATTCTAAATGGTTTTCAACAAGGAACATAAATTTTAATAATGTTTCGTGTATAATTAATTTCTCATTTATTTAATTTATAATTCCACTAAAATGCTTTATTATCATAATGTTGTAAATTCAGATTTAATTATAGATTATTTGTATATAATACGTTATAATTAACTTTGATTTAGTTAAATATATATGTATAAGGCAAGCACCTTTAATAAGATACAATAGTGATAAGTATTTCCATGCATAATTTAGATTTTATCAAAATATACATTGTAGAAATATTTTGATTTATTACTACATAAAAATTCAAAATAAAATAATATTTGGATGGTTCTGTATGGATGCTAACTTGAATTGACATTATAATATTACCAATGCATGAATAAAAGGCGTCACCTATCATCTCTTACACAAAATATAAATAAAGGGAACAAACTAGTCTAGCGTATAAAGGGGATACAACCCTCATACTGTAAATATATCTTTATAATATATTTATTATTAATTTTTTCCGGGCTTGCACTGTGTTTACACATTGTGTTGTATATATGCTAAACAGTTGAGTGTAATTTGCGTTTTGGGAACATTCGATTTAAATGGATAAATTGAGTATTATTTAATAAAAAAATTACAGTCAACAGGGTTTTGGAATGTTTCCTGTTAACTTGAAAAAAGTTCTTGTGAATGAAACATTTAGGTTTGAGACTTTGACGGAAGCAAAATCGCAGATGGTGAGAAACAAATGCGCATAGCATCCCATCGTCTACCTGTTACAAACAAAATTACGCAATTAAAACTTTAGATGAAACCAACATCTACTAATGATAAAACTTTCTTCATCACTGTTTAATTCGGTAGTGTCAAATTACCAACTACGAAATTTCTATCTATCATATATTGAATAAAAATTATTTTATTTTTTATCGCAAACTTCAAAATAACAATAAAAACAAATTGAAGTTCCGTCATAAATATAAATAGAATATAACTTTTTCAATAAAGCTTAAACATAAAACGTAAAACTTATTCGATATCCAATATAACGATAACTGTTTTTATTTTAAAACACAATAAAATAATACTATTTTGTATATAAATAAATATCTAGTTTGTCGGACAAAATGAATATTACAAGAAATTATTGAAAAATAAATTATTATGTCCACGCAACTAACTACTAATATACATATATATTTCAGAATTAGACGTTAATATTGATAAAATAATTTTATTTATATAGAAACAATAGAAATATATAAATATTATATATTGATTTTGAAAATATTCATTTTTCAAGTCGATCTAGGCATTTAATATGTTCTATAATAATTATATATTTATTATTATATGTTTAAGTTAAACAAAAAACAACAAAAAAAGCTAAGTAAAGAAAAGAAGAAGAAAAAAAAAACAATAATGGTAAAAAGTGTCTTTGAAGAAGGAATAAAGTCAATAAGTTGAATATATTTTAGATTTAATATTCCAATAGAGGTCTTTGTTCATGGTGCTTTATACATTCTAGAACCAAAATAAAAATAAAAGCAATACAAAAGATGTTTTAAGCCACGACCTTCCAGATAAATATCAAAGTTCTTTTATGTTTGATTTCGGGTCAAAACACAAGAAAGATTGTTGTCTTTATTTCTTCTGTTAAATATATAAAGATGGATAGATAAATATAAAAGTTTTAAAGAAAACGCTACATAATCATATTGTAAGTTATGTATATATGCACAGATGGTGTATAATTGTCACAAGAAAATGCTTTATAATGTATTTAGTAGGCTGACTGACAAGGAAATAGGAAACACTCGTTAATACGTATAGATATATATGAGTGTGAATTTGAGGGAAAATCTCTAGAGGCGTATGGCAATGGAACCATTGCGGGCAACATGCTAAGTGCTTTCCTGTGTTGGACAACCAAAATCTAGTGACAAACAATGCTTCTGTCAATCAGGCCCGAATACCGTACAAAGTGCTATTTTAATTAAGTTACATCAAAATTGAAAGAGTTCTTCATTTACTTAACAAAGCCAATTAACTTTGTTCCATTTACAAAACATATATGTATACATTTTTAAATGTTAATAAATTCCCTAGAAATGAAATAAGTTCAACTAACTGGAAAGTTAGTATCGTCGTCTTATACTCAAGTATATAGGTACAGTGTCACTTTACTTTCAAGCCTTAGTTGTTCGAACAACAACACCGAACACCGAACACCGTTTGATTGTATGAAGCGAAGGAAGAGCGTTTATTTGCTGAAACAGAAGGGTTCGATACTCGATGGCTTACCATCACTTCGAGACCGTGTCAGGAAATAATACCACCCTTTAGAACTACACCTCTATCTCAATTTAGCCTTAGTTGCAACCATCCAATACTAACTTGTATTTGTAACCAATTTAAGATTATTGATGTTTCAAGCTTTAAGGTCTGCTTTATCGCACGAATAGCATTTTATAATCCTAAATAAAGGATATAATAAACCTTTCTTTAAATCTAAAGTGTATTTAGCAATTTAAATTTTAAAATAATACTTCAAATTTAACACATAAATTAAGTTGTTACTTGAAGCTTAAAGTCTCGTTAAAAATAAGTTTTATATTTTTTATGTAGGTACTTGAGGGTGAAGCAAGTTAACTAACCGGCAACCATGTTTTCGTGACGTTCCAGAATAATCTATCGGTTTTCTGCACTCGACATAACTAAGAGAAATGCGTCAGCAAAATGCAAGAATTCCAGTGGTCATTGCGGTCAAACCATGACCTAGTGCATTCATTTGTGGTTGAACCACAAATATATTCCAAAACTAACTACAGACATTTATGTTTTAAATAAATTTATATGTACCTACATCATATGAAATTATATAAATTTATATGTTGTATATACAGGATTAGATGCTTTACTTTAAATCTAAAATATATGTAAATGCATATAAATAGTAGCAGATGTTTCGAAATAAGATGATGCGAATTGTTGTTGCTGTTTCCTGCTTAGAGGTAAGAGTATTTGGTCCGTGCTTTATCGTACATTGCCGACAACGTGCCGAACAGGACTCATTACAATTTCGCACGTGACGTGTACTCAACAAAAACATCACGTTGTCACGAAACATGGATTTCAAATTTAATACTAAGTACAATAATCTTTCCTTATTATTTCACTCTAAATGACTCATCAAAATAATAGTTTTATTATTCCTCGAAAACAACATTCATATAGCTAATAGCGTTTAATGCAAAATCAAATAGTTGAAAATTTAATTAGTAATAATTTATTAGAAGAAGGGAACATTTAATTGAAATAAATCGTAGAGAAAATGAAATCATGAAGTGATCTTGAGCAATGCAATGTTTCGTAATTAAATTAAATGATTGCTATCAACCTTTCTGTCACATAGGTACTTTCCTGTTTTCTTAAGACCCTTATAATTAAAATTTGCACCCTCTCTAACAACGACCAATGATTAATGAAAAATGTAACAAGCCATAAAATTAAAAATTTATTTATATATTTTTTTTTCTCTTTATCTAATAATCAAATTGTATAAGTAAAATAATAATAAAATTTGAAAAGATTGAAAATCTTTAAAAGAAAGTACGATCAATAGAGATAATATTGATTAAATAATGCTTATACTTGGAAGTTTTTAATAAGATAAAGAGTCTAAAAAATATTGTCATATTCCATTTACTTTGGCGATGACAGAAACTCAATAATACACGAAAGGGGAATAACTCAAACCTTATAAGAATCTATTATGGAGCTGACATTTTTAATGAATCGAAAATAAACCGTCTTATCTGCAAACCATTTATCTTCATTTTCACCCAAGGTTTTTTTCGCGTTAAGATCACTGTACTTACAGTTAAGCGTACAGAATTGCTCCTGAATTTTCCAAGCTTACAAAATAATCGACGCATCATTTCTATTTTCTGTTACATTAATGTTTCATAAATTAAAGCAAATTGATTTTGGACATAAGATAATAGTCAATCTAACCACAATGTTCCTCCTAAAAGGGTTCATCTGTTTTATGTTTAAAGGTCAATCTTAATTCCCTTCAGAACCATCAGAAAGCTATAATATAATATTCTAGAAATTTAAATAAAACAATGAAGTAAATATTTTAACAGCAAATTACATATAATGTAAACTAATGTAATAATATGAAAGTTATTTAGTAGCGCAACATCTAAACTTGAGTATTTTACAAGTTTGCATTTTGTCGTACAATGTGTACTTTGATGTTATTGCAACTTACAGATTATTGAAATTACAGCAACTTCTTCCAACTACTGTAATAAACTTTAACTATATATACTTACATTAAAACTATATTAATGTACATACATACATGTATACATAGATTGTGTTTTAAGAAAAACGTAAATTTATGAGATAATGTAGAAAAAATTCACATGTGACTCTTATGTTAATCAAGAAAATCAAATAAAGTCAATTTACAACAAAGAAAAGACGAGTGTCGTATAAAGTGTGACATCAACAACTTGATTGCGTCCCAAGGAAACGCATTTACTATTTCCTCACAATTTTCAGATTACCGCCTTAACAAAACATATTCTTATTCCAAACATAAATGCATTATAATAAATTATTTAAACGTACAAAATTGCATTTGCAATTTTATATTAATAAAATTTAATTTTAAAAACTTATAAAAATATTTTATTTAATAAATATATAATTTATTTCAAATAAATAGATAATAATTTGAAAATGTTGTTAACACACGAATAACAGTATAGTTAGAGCAAAGCATCTTTTGGGCCGATGTACGTTGTCGTTTCGTCGCGACGCAATATCTGTTTTATCACGTACGACGCCACGGCGCCTTTCGTCGGATTATTGACCAATCAGGGGAGATTACATTTCTTCTCCTTGCAGCTAGTTGGAGATTTATTTTTCAACGTGTGTGATAAAAATAATTATCGAACTTAGTATCAACTGCTAGTCTTTCGACGTATTGCCAGACTTGTTTCCTTCGATTACTATCATTGGATCAAGGGGGGTTAACACACAAGTATCTTACTCTTTACAGATCTATATACTACAGGATTTTTGCTCTCAAGGGAACTTTACAAAACTACAAGTATTTATAGTAATTTTTTAAAATTATAATATCACATTGCATTAAAACCAGAAAAAGATATTAAAAAGGATTAACACTATGTTATAACAATCCTTATTAAAATAAATAATAATAATAATGAAAAAAGAAATAGAATAGAGTTGTTGGCTTCAGCTTAGCTTTGCAGTTGAAAACTCTTGGGTGCAGTAATGCGATTATATCAAGTGCAACGTGTTATATAAGCGTATCTGTAAAGTACATTTTTCTTTTGTTGCAAAGCGCAAAAAACCACAGACCTGTGGGGATGAAAGCGTCAGGCAATCCGTTTTACTTAAAACCAACTTTATTAAATTTGTATTTACTTTGGTTTCACACTACTTTATTTGTAAATACACTTCCTATTATCTATTGTTTCTGAAAGTCACTATTTTATTTTTTATACAATCATAATTTACCTATTTTTGAAATATAAAATAATAAACCTCTTTTACATTGTAAGTAAATGAAAATTATAAACTAAATTACACTTTATATTTACTAATTAATAAAGTTTACGTTTTGTAAATGCAGAATATAATGTTTTTCAGTAGCTAATTAAAACCAGAATAGTTAGAAAAGTAGATACTTGTAAATTAAATACATAAAAGAAAAATTCTTTTCAAAATAAATACAATTTATATAAAAGTTATGAAAACATAATTACACTAAGAATATTTATATTTATGAAGCTCTGATAACAAGATGATTGAAATAGTGTTTTAATAAAAATTTAAAAATGCAATAAATAGTTTAATGTAAGCCCGTAATAAATTGTGCATGTATCACGCAACTTAACGTTAAATAAAACAAAATTACGGTAATAAAAATTAAATTAAATTGTTACTTGTATACGAAACAAGCATGAATGTTTATCATAACATTAATAACTTTTCAAGTTTATTAGAATACGGTTAAAATATTAAAATATTGCTCTTGTCATATTTATCTATAGAATAAATATTTAAATTCATTTAATACAAAATATAATTCACGCAATTTACAAATAAATGTAAAAGCTAAAAAAATAACAATACAATAAAGATTAAAGTCTTTGTTGTAAAATAAAAACAAATATATTTATATATTTGAATGTTTAACATGTTTTATAGCAAGTATAGATAACTTTTGTTGTAAATATCAACTCTTTTATTTCATTCGTTTTATCTTTGTTGCAGGAAATAACTTACGTTCTGAAGCTCACCGCTTTTGACAGTAAAATATAAGATAATTAAATTGGAAACCAACAAAATAAAAAGTACAAAACCGTTTGACATGTACAAAAAAAACTATTCCGCAAAAATAATTTATCTTTTTGTCGATGCTTGTAATGAAATACTACGAATAAATTTACTTGAAAACTTTATCGTGTTCTTGAAACAAAAACACAACTTCCCAAACAAAAATAATATTGTGAATTTAAAATATTTTATATTTTAACATAACATCAAATGTTTTATTTAAAATTCATTTTCTATTTTTGCATTAAAATATTAATTTTTAATGATTCATTTAAAAAGCAAACAATGATTCTTGTTTTAAAAATAATTTGTATTAATGTGAAAATATTATTATATGTAAATGCATTAAAACTTATACAAATATTTGTATATATGTATAATCTTCGACGTTTTTAAAATAATTATTATTAATAGACAAAAATCGATTTGAAGTATTTCTGATTTTGTTTTTAGTATCGTTGCATTAAATGATGAATTTCATTAAATTTTGAAAATAATTGAATGGGTTCATTAGGATATCTTTCTTAAGATGTTTGAAATAAATTGAAATTCAAGGCAATTGATACAGAAATTTATTCCAACGGAGTCTTAGTTAGGGAACCCCTGTATTACGGTGTTCATTACCATAGCATACCTGTTACACTCTATCTTATCTTTCACATTATTCAGTGTCAGGGTTCTTAAGAACTTTAACTTATAAACTACCAATCAAGTCTCACTACTTATTAACTTTTCAAACAACTTTACAACTTTACAAATTCCTGCGTATTTACATAAAATATCATTCAAATATGTAATTATCTTTAATATACTTTGTTTTTCATTTTTATATTTTTGGTTGCATTAGGTAATTAAGTGAAGTGAGTAAAAGTTTAGGATAAATGTTAGCATGTGTTGAGCAAATATATGTCTATCATAATGTCTTGAGAATTTAGTAGGAAGCAGGTTTTGTGTAGACAATTTCTTGAATCTGAACATTCTGTTCTAATTGCGTGGCATACGGAACGAACTAATCACAGCTGTGTGCTGGTTGTGTTTACCCTCTTTCCATATATTGTAGTAAAGTGTAGTGTAGTGTAGAATCTAGTGTTTTAGAACACGTTTAATTTACTGTCTGCGTATAATAATTGCCACAGCATATATAGCCGTAACGACTATACAAACTTATCACCTTTAACATTTTCTTCTTTAATTTTATGTAAAATTATATGTGTATACTTATATAGAAAAGATATAAAATAGTAGCTAATATATGTTCGAGGAAATAAATCTGGAAAGTTTAAGTAAGTAAGTCCTGGAGGAAATCAGTATTTTGTTATAAAAGTGAGGAAAATATCTTTTTCATATAGTAGTCGTATGAAAGAAAAGTCTTGAAACTTTAATTCCACATCAAGAATTGTAAAAGATAAAAGCAGTGGTAGCCAACAGACAGACTTGTATGGATGTGTATGTAGTATGTTGGCTGGAAACAGAGTTCTTCCAGTGTTCTATATGAAATCGTGCGCTCTGACATGAGCACTTTGTAGTTGCGCGCAAGTAACGATATATGAGTACGTTTATCACTTTTAGCGCGGGCCGAGCGACGTAAAGTGCATGTTCGGATATAAACTTCGTTGCTCAACATCTTGAAAACGTCTCACGTTTCAGTATTAAAGTCAAGGGTTTAGTGTTCTATGTACTTCTGTTGAACACCAAATGCTGCCGACCATCACCAGCAAAACTACTCGGCCTCCTCCTCCTAGCGCCCAAATTTTATTATGTCCTATTAATTATTTAAGTTTAGGCAGCATCTACTTTCAGTACACACATACATATAAACCCAGGCCAGCTGCACACCAGTTAAACTTAAATATTACAATCATTTTCATATAAAATTATATATGTTTACAAATATTGATTGTAGTGTATCTATCTGTAGTGTGTAATAAATGGAAATATGTAAATAAAGACCAACATTAATATAAAGCCAATCAGTAATAATAGTAATTAATGTGTTACAACTCTATAAATATCTAAAGCAATTTATAAACACAATTCATTATCATTTATTTTGGAATGGTAACAAACAGGTATTTTACAACTAGGATTGACTCGCATTAAACTCACGCAATTCAATTTCATTTCATTTCATTTATTTGTTTTACTAAATATTGAAATCGAATGATTTCAGTGAAATGATTTTCATAAGAAGAATATATTACAATTGAAAATTGTGTTAGAGGGTGTTAAATAATTTGGTATAATGTCATGCTGGGTTAATGTTTTTATTTATAACTTGTGACCTTGTAATCGTGTGTGTGTTTTCGCTTGAAGTAAAATTGTAATTTAACGGAAGAGGAAACGGAAGATTTATAGAAATGATGCAGACCACGGTTACCAATGGAACAACTTAATCATGATTTATGTAATTCGTTTCATGTGGAATTTATGTCTACTGAGTACACGACTATATATGTATGTATGTTATGTTATGTTATAAACCCACGTTTTGTTTTGAACGTTTACTCAACTGGAATTATAATGTTATAATATAGAATAAAAATGTCACCATACATGAATTGTACTCTTATAAAAAAGTTTGTTATGTTTTCTCACTTTTCAATTATTTATATATGTTGCAAGCTTATTTTATATTTAAATCAAATATTTGTAAGCAATAATAGAATATAAATCCCACATTTAAAATTTCAACTTTCCACTTTGTGCCTTAAAATTTTTTCATCTGTACTTGATACAGACAAAGTTCGTTAGCCCAAGGCTTCTTTATAAAGGTTTCTTCTTCTGTGAGACTTTGTGCGAGCGAAAATGTCGCATCAACATCAAAGGATTTTTTTTTTTTCAAGAAGGGGCAAGTGCTTTTTAATAGCAAAATTAATTCAACATGAAATAAAAATTATAATGAACTACGAGATGTTAACACTTGTTCTTCAGTTAAAGAAAATATTTTTCTTGTATATTCTATTTTCTTTTTTATATACGTACATATATACATACAGTAAAAAGTTTTTAACGTTAGAATAATGATAATGAGATAATAAAAAAAAAGAAAATATTTCATGAAAATATAGTTTATCAGTAGCAATGAAGGAGATGACACACATCTGTTGCAAGTAAAATACATGCATGATATTCTCCGAGTTTATAATGTACATATAGCTTGATGAATTTATACATGTTATACGAACAATACACATCTATGCTCTAAATGAAACAAGTTTGCTTCATATTACATCAACCGTCATGTTGGTTTGTAGTTAGTGATGCGTACTATGTTATCCATATATAAATAATAAAATATTAATTGCCGTTCCTCTATTATATTACTTGAATATGATATTATTATGTAAGGTTCAATGTATAATGTTCCTAAATTAAATTTCACTTCAATGTGTAACATATGCTCTCGCAAAAGCATCTCGCTAAACTTTCAATTCAAAATACAAATGATTAACATTCATTTTCAAATCAAATTAAAATAAACATGTTCATTTATGATTAACTTAATTTTAATAACAAATATTTTAATTTTATTTTATAATTAAACAATTTTTTTATCTTTACTATTTCATTATAAATACAATATAACTGAATAAAACATTATATGGGAGTCACTATTCATCCGCAAATAAAATATTGATTGCAATAAAACATTTAATTGTATTAATAAGCAATTGTCCCCGATTTAAATGTATAATTGTTATAAAAGAAGTAAGCATAGTTAACATAGAAGTGGGAGTAAATTTAATAAAATTAAGCTATGATGAATAAAAGTACATCTGTTTTACATGACGAATAATTAAAACAAAGGATAACGAAGTTTCATCTGATGCCGGTTCATTAGTGTGGTTTTGTTTGTTTTCATTTGCATTTTGTGTGCCGTGTACCGTGTGCCGTGTGCCGTGTGCTATGGTTTCCTACATATATTATGAGTGCCGGAGACTGTGCAAACCCTACATTGCATGTGAATCGTACCTTCAAGTACCTGAGCCAAGAAATATGTCACTAGGTCTGTTAGATATGAAATTATTTCAAGTTAAACTTTCATTGCAATAAAAAAAAATCATTATATTTATACAAGTGTAAGGTATTAGATAAAGTAAGTCAACAATAGTTTGATTGACTACATAGCGAATGGAGTCCGGTATATGACAATAAACAAACACATCACACATAGTTACACAAAATTGTTTCAAATTATTATTTTCATTATATATGAATAAATAATATATAAACTATAGCTTTGGAAATGGAATAACATATAGTGTTGCAGTGTAAACAGAATATGTGAGTATATAAAAATTTGATGTAAAAAATAAAAGAGTCAGGATTTGAGAAGCACCTGGGTATGCGCATAAATAGATGTGGAGGCAAACAGACAATTCCCCCAACGGGTGAGTGATGTGAGGCTATAGTGACGTTTACCAAAAAAGAAAAAGGAAAAAAACGGATTTTCAGTCCAGCGAAGCGAGGAGACACAGACAGACTGTCGCGGGTCAAAAGACGAGGGGTGCAACGGCATAGCGTCGGCGTCGGCATCGGCCATTGTTAACCGTGATATAAACGTCACGGAGATATATCGCCTTGTCCGTGTTCGGGCACGATGCTTCGGACGACACCTTACATTTCGCCGGCCACGCTACGACACAACACAAGACAGCACTTGGTCTCAACAGGGACACACAGAAACCGACAAAAATTGATTCCGACAGTTTGCTGCGTGATTTATTCTTAAGTTATGGGCAAATATTTTTGTTTGGAAACTGGATTTTTATTCATTGCTTTATTTATTGAGGTCCTAAAGCAAAACCGAAAAAAAATCACTTTTTATGTAATATTTTCTTTCTATATAACAAAGCGACTTTATTTTAGATTACAGAAAAACAACATTCCATACAAACAATCATATAATAAATCATATCTTAAACATCTCTAATTCAAATGTTATTTCTAACATTTAAATATATCACCTCAATTTTAATCAATCAAAATAAAAATTTGTACCTAAAATACTGCCTTCATTTTCTAAATAATATAACATAAAAAAGTAAATATGATAAATAATTTAATAAAAGAAATGTAAATTGCTACATTTCTTTAAAAATTTACGGTATGAAAACAAAGAAAACATACAAACGGAAATAACGCGATATGAATTATTTATATATTTACAGCAGAGAATAAATCAACAAAAATGTCTTTTTAAATTGTTTTTCATATTTTATTATTATTATTATTTTCAACTAATAAAGAACTATTCACATACTTACAAATATTTTAAATGGATAAAAACATACCTAAAACAAAACAAAAAAATATAGCAATTATATTTATTATTATTATTTTCTTAAATTTAAAATAAAAATAAAATAAATTACAAGCAAATTTGTCTTAGTGAAATTAATAGGGGTTATAATACTTTGATCGGTCTAAAAAATGATACATTCATATTTGAGATTACTTGTCAGAGAAATAAATATATGTTATTAGTATCAATCATAAATTGACTTGTGTATAAGGGATAAGTCAATATGATAGCAGTGAAAAAATGAAATTTTTCATAAAGATAAAATGTGATTCGCTGTTTAAGCGAATTTTTACGTAAAGTGTGATATACATAGTACTTATGAGCAAGTCGGTTTATAATAGTGCACTAAACACACATTACTGAGCTTCGTACATAATAAAAGAGATCTAAGGTCGGGTTAAACGGCAGTGTAAAGTGGCACTCAGGAAACAGGAAGAGTACCGGAAGGAAGTATATGTCTACGCTCAACTTGCATTGAATATAGTTTGTTTTCCTCGGTGCAACACAGCTTACAAATTTCTGCATAACATACCTTTACATGTAAATGAAGATATTCTACAGTAAAGAAGTGTTCACCGACACCACAAAATACAAAATATTATATAAACATAAGGAGCGACGCGACCAATTAAATACAAACAAGACAGAGATACATTTGAGTGTTTCAAATTAGAAGGGGTGCACTGTATCGATCGTTAGGTAACTCCTTTAAATCATTCTACATTAGTGTGCAAAAGCAACTTAGGATTACAGGGCATAGAGGGTAACCACACCAATGTCCCAACTGAATAATCGACATGGCTGGAATGTCAATTAAAGTTCGCTTCTGGAGTTATGTATAAGGTCATCTGCATTTTGCGGCATCTAGCCACTGCATACATATGTATTAAACCGATGCTTTTATGTGCGTATCCCTTCATCCCTTCATCACAGATTATATGACATGAGATATACAATATTCAACATCCTTCAATTTATTCGACAAAAACTAATCACTATTAATAATTGTCACAGCATATTTCTGTATTTAAGATATAAATCAAATTGATATTAGTTGTAAAAGTTTCGTTGTTAGATTACTTTAACGTCTAACCAATTATTATAAATTAGGAGACATTGAATTCGAAGGTTCAGCATAATAAATATTGGATTACCTATTTCAAATACCACATAGTCACAAATAGTATTCTCAAATTGGAAAACGTTTTATCAGATCCATTTTAATGAATCAGATTAAGTTTCACTGATTACTCACTTTCTCATAGAATATAAATAATATTTATAACTTTATATAAAATACCATTTCTTTCCTATATATATATTTTACATACATATGTATGTATTTACAATAATAAAAAGAGTTGTATTTTATTTTACTTTTGTTGTTTCATATGTAGAAAACCATTTGTTTCATTTACAAAGAGTAAATATAATATTTTTTATTCATATGAACATATACATATCTCATATGATATTTAGGAGCATATGGCTGAAATTCCTGAAAAATGATCTTTATGCCATGAATATACATACATACATACACATATAGTAATGTTATACAGTTTAATATGTAAATAATGCTAGTTTGAATAATGCAATAGCCATTATCATAGAGTAATAAGTGAAATAACAAGCATTTACTATTATAGGTAAAGTAGTTTTAGTTTAGTTCCAACTAAACT
The DNA here is from genome assembly GCA_002278615.1 of Pogonus chalceus. NCBI lineage: Eukaryota > Metazoa > Arthropoda > Insecta > Coleoptera > Carabidae > Pogonus > Pogonus chalceus. The sequence continues at coordinate 6,796,206 of CM008238.1, read as the reverse complement.
TATTATAAAAAGAAAAAATATTTTCTTTTCATTTATTCAAGTGAATATATTTTTTAAAATTTTCATTACAGTACTGAAGTGTAAAACCTCAAAGTCATTTATTTCGTGTATGTATGTATGTATAATATAGTTTATAGTAAGTGCTTAGTAGAGAATCCACACTTGACATTCAACAACTCCAAACGAAGTATTTTCCCATTTTCTCATGTGTGCTATGGTATGTATGGAATAGAATAGAATAGAATAGCATAAGGCATAAGGCATAGGGCATAGGGGTATCACAGTGAATGCGGGCATCTCGCCAACACCAACGCTGCCCGATATCGTGTCGCCACGAACGCAGAAGAGGCGGAAGGAAAACAAAGCAACTAATGAGTAAAACCCATGCGTCAGTCTAAAATAACATCGTTACAGCACCCTAGAGTCTAATCAATGGCGAACGCGGTTTCCAGCTGAATCGGACACTTCAGGGAAAACACTATGCTTTTTCCTTTAATACTATAAATATACATATACTACCCCTCCTATATTGGAATTGATTGTATTCCAGGACAATACTGGAATGCGTTACGGGAAAAAAACGCACAATTTTATATAAAAATTATTACCGGTTTTTATTAAACTACATAATTTCTTTAAACATTATTTTAGTTGGTTAAAAACTAATTTAAAAAAAAAAACTTGTACCTATATAGTGCTTTTACAAATAATAATAAAAAAGAAAGAATTTTTTATTTATCCAATAAAGTTAAAACCACAAAGAAGAATGTAGATTTAGAAAATGTAAAGTAACCAGTAAAAAATGAATTTAAATTAAAAAATGCATTGCAATGTTAGCACTTCATAAAATTAAAGAAGTGAGTTAAACGTAGTTAAAAAATAAATGAAAAAAACAATAGAATATAACGAATTTGAAGGTATGGTGGGTAAAAGTAGGTAGAGTGAATGTAGAAAAGCGAACGAGTAGGCGTACATCGGACACTTTACACATTGCGTCGTAATTTACGGACCGAGACTTTTCCATCTAGTTAAACACAGGGCCGTACCGTTGGGAAATTAACACTTTATAGAGAAAGAATACCTGCACAAAAATACGTTCCTCCTAGTGCCAACGTAACAAAAATACTCTACGTCGTTATATGTATGTGACATTGTATGTCGGGCCCTTATCATTTTTGCGTTCGCGAAATTTTTTGTGCCGTTAACTCTACGCAAAACCTTAAAAAAAGCCTGAATCCTGGATTACAGAAATGCATTAGCATATTTTACTTTTTATTAATGATTCAAACATTAAAATAAGTATTTAGTTTTATTACTATTATTATTAACAGCTATAAAAATGAAATGTTTTAAACATTCTTTAGAGTAGAATTTTATGAATTGTATTAATAAAAGTTTTAGTTATAACTTTGCAGTATTTTATATTTATGACTAAAGTAAAACATAAATTATTTAGAAAATAACACTTTATTATTAAAGAATGAACGTGATAATGGCAAGGCTTGACAATTTAAAGGATTTTATGTTTGATACTCGTACATTTGGTACATTTGGAAATAGTATTATTTCGTGATAGGTGTAGTATTTGGGAAATGTCCTATTTGAGGTGCATTTACATATTTTAAGAAGCGTAAAGAAGTTTTAGTAAGATTATCACGTTTTACTGTAATGCGTAAGAATTTTGCCTAAACGAAATTGTTCTTGTTCTCTTCTCAATATTGCTGTGTTATGATCATGAATAATGAAAAAAATCTGTTCCGTAGTGAGCGTGATGCGGTCTNAAAAAAAAAAAAAAGATTAAATAAAACAGAGTTATAACTCGAATAATTTCCAAAAAAGAAAAAAAAGGAAAAAAAAAATGATTTTTTGATGACGTTAATGAATATGTGCTCACGTCATAACAGAACCCTCTTCCTGTTTATAGTAAAAGACCCTTCTTATTTGTAGAGCATCTCATCAGTCGTTCATAGCAAGCTTTTTATAGCACAATTTCAAGTGATTTTGATTGCAATGCCCTGGAAATTAATTTAATCGATTTGTTAGCGTAAAGAAATTCATTTAACGAAAGCGTATTTGTGGAAAATGATTATTTGATTTGAAATCCGCTGGGGTTGGTAAATATTTGCAAATGCTTGCATTTTAATTGTATTTATTTATAAAATAAATTTTCACTTAAATTTAGAAATTAATTTTATATAAATAAAAAAAAATAAAAAATGAATTTGAATATAATTATTTAATTTTTTAAATTGTCGGAATATCCATTTAAAATCTCAGTATATTAGATTAATCTGGTAAAGTGCTGCAATAAATATTCGGCTTAAAGCCATTCGGGCTGATGCATTTCACGTTTTAGTGGAAACCTCAATTAACGGGATTAACCTTTAAATGTTTTTAAATCCTTTGGTTTGAACAAATCTCGTTTTTACTGTATATTTATTACTTTACTCATTGAATATTACGTTTATATTATTACGTATGTATGTATGTATAAACCTCTATGGCCTTTCAAATAAAATTTTCTTTTAGCTCCATTTTAAATATTTATCTTTATCCATACGTAAACTACAATTATGTTATAATATAATTCAAAGTACAATATATTTATATTAGAGTTTACCTTGAAAATCTGGCGGTTCTAACAGTTAATTGTAAGTAATTGTAAATATGTACGAACGAAACTTATTTACTTAAAATACATACATACCTATGTATGCATTCTGGCTACAAACAAAACTTCTTCACTTCATATTAAATTAAATTAAAATCTATAAATTTTATTTGAAAATGTAAATAATGACAAAGCTTCTCTATAAATCATAATAAAATACCAGTTTTAAAAGAAGATTAAAAATGAAAAAGTTATTACAATGCAATACATAGCATCCGAACAAATGAATATAAAAAATAATCTATTACTGTTGGTTCTATAAACTATGCAATAAAATAAAATAAAAATTCGGATTTAAAAAACAATGTAAATAGCCTCAGTTAGATTTTAGGGGTTTAAATGTTGTTTATTACAAAATATATTTTACTTTTTTTACATTTCAGCATAAAATAATAGTTGCACTAATGGCTATTGCAAGGTTTTTTATTTACAAAAAAAATATTTATGTGTTATTTTTGTCATCAACTAAATTATTTTGACGGAAGAAATATTCGAACACGTATTAACTACAACTATGTATAATAGTATATATTTGTATGAAATTAATAGTTACATTAATAACAAAGTTTTCATATTAACAGCAGACAATTCTGATAACTTCGCAAGATAATATATTGTCTTTCTATTGCAACTAAAATGGATGTTTCATGTAAATGCAAAGCATTGTAATAAACAGAATTAATCATATAAGTATATTTATACATATGTTTTACAATTAAAATATATAAAAAAAAGTAAATTGGCAATTTATCGCTATTAAGAAAGAAATAAGAAAAAATAAAAGAAAAGTAAAAGAAATGAACGCTGAAAAAAGTGTAATTAAGTTAAATAGCTGCATAATGTAAAAAATATATAAAAAGAAGTGAAATCACTTAGAGACTTTTTAAATGGAAAAATTCCGTATCAGACAATCATCTATAGTTTTTGACGGAACATGTAATTATACAATCTAGTACTAGTGAATTAAACACAGATGAATAAAGTTTTATCATTAGTTCGTGTTCTACTCAAACTAACTTTTAATTAATAATGTTTGTTTTACGAGACTTTCAGTTTGTGCAATCTTGACAAACAAAAGACAGACAAATTACTTTTAACATTTAATAAACACACAGTTAATTTACATATTTACAGTTACTACTCCGTAAACAACAATTATATTTATAATTTGCGTAAAAATACAAATAAAATAAAATAAACAACATAACATGTCATCCTTTTAGAAAAGTTACGTCTGAGAAAATGATATTGAATTTGAACTTTGCAAACTAACACATATTACAATATAAACTAGGCGTACGAATATATGTATATATGTATGTATAGATTCAGGTATCTACATCATTACTGATGCTTTTCTGTATCTTATGCAAACATATATGGCGCATAGAGATCGCGTATTTCTATTTCTACTGAATAAATGTCAAAGATCTAGAAACGAATTTTTATTATGTAAAATACGGTGGCTTTACTTCAGTTTTCCTTGTATCTACAAAACCTTATCTATCTTTGCTTGAAAATACTACTAGTGTTATATATCTACTCTAGCTCATATAAATTGAAATTGAATATAAATAAATATACTTTTTTTATTTCATTTATTACATACATATAATTGTAATTGAAATAGTTTTATACTTTTGTGTAAATTTACATCATTGAATTTTCGCATTCAATTATAAAGGCACATTCCTTAGATGATGCGTCGTCCCCTAAGGTAAGAACCCACATCAGAAGGTCCTGTAAGGTCCAGTTTATTTAAGCCAATAACCTTGGAATCTACTCTACAATTCATACGATACGCTATACAAGAAACTATTAGCCGCCGCTGGACAAACGGTCCTTTCAATTTCACTTTAGACTAAATAGAATTTAGATGCTACAATAATTGCTTTATATTAACTGTCCTAATTGCTTCAATACTGTTAAACAATCTATTATGGTAGAACAGAGTGATATTTAGTTTTGTTCAATTTCAAATCAATATGTAGACAATTAGGTTATTAGGTCAATTAAATAAATACACTTATATATTATTATTATTATGAAAATTATAAAAGTATATATGATATTTGTAGGTAAGTAAATATTCTCAGATGATTAGTGTTGAATAGAATATGGGAATGGGATATGGGTGAATGGGTAGCATAGTACCGGAGAGCACTTAACGCACTGTCCACTGGGAGAGACCTCGTCGACATTGGCATTTGCCGAGGTTTTGCTTGAATATCTTGTCAGCACGATTTTCACAACTGTACCTACTATACAGTGTACCCGTGTCACAGATTTTAGCACTGTCCCATGTGACATTTATGTGACATTGCAATGGCGTACGTTCTACTACAACTATAGCTATAGCTATAACATTTTCTATATTTACGCTTGAATTTGTGTACAAATATTCTTCACATACAATAACCATCATCAAAATTGCATGAATATTATTTACATTTTCCTTTAGATTCAATTTCTATTCTATATAATCTTTTCTCAATTTGTAAAAATGATATTAATAAAAAAATAAAATTTTAATCAAGTGAATAAAATTCAAGTACAATATCTATGATAAACGTCTTCTTTTTATAGAAGCGAATTATTACACAAGGTTTCGTTCGTTTAAAACGCGTTCACCGCAAAGATTGATTAAAGCTATTTACAGTGGAACCCGCAGGCGGCCGAGACAAAGCGCTAAAAAGAATATAAAAGTGTCACTTTTTTAACTGTCGTCTTCCGTAAGACAGAAATTCAATATTGTGGTAAAAAGTGCAAGATATTTTCGTTGGAGAAATAGCGAACGGTTCGACCGGCAAAAAGCCATTATAAAGTCATCGTATTTGATAAATCGAAGACGTGTCCGCTGATCTTTTACGGAACATTTGTCTACCGAATGCACTTGTTTTTATTTTTCCTCTTTAAACTTCATCTAAATAATAAATTCCCTTCATATTTACCCTCTCTTTTTTGTAATACATACATACATACATGTATAATATATTGATTGTTTCAAACTTTTATTATAGCTTTAATACTATGGATTTAAAAAAAAAAACATTTTAAAATGATAAACAATTTAATCAAAGTTATAATTAAATTTTGTTTATAAAATAATTTTGAATTTTAAACAGCTATGTTAAAATAAAATCTATAAAATTTATGAAATTAATATCCATGACAAAATGTATATTAAAAATAAAAAATAAAATTTGTTCCGAAGGGATTAACAGCTGGATCACATTCACTAGCACTATAACAATTAAATTTAAGTGCAACATTTACGTAGCATGTGTTCTTACGCTAGAATCTTTTGTTGCATCCAGAATAATCCTCTTCCCTCTTGGAACATACTCTACTCTATGCTTCTATGCTCCATCAAACTACCCTCGTGCTATTACCCGTTTGAATTAATAAGAGCGTGTAATTGGATCAGGCTCGGCTTACAGCCTACAACTTGCGGAAAAATAGGATTACGGTTTGCTAACAATACAATACAATGCAATGCCACTACTTCTTTCGATTTTATACTATACTCGGTACAATAGACAAACCAAATGGATTACAACAAAAAAAGCGAAAAAAGGAAAAAAATAAATGTAATAAAAATATTGAATATCATCTAATTACGCATAAAAGATTCGTGCGTGACGAATTAAATCAATTACTTTTATTTTATCAAGATCCATTTATCTTCACTAACTAATTCTAATTTTCAAATTATCATTATTATATATCTAAATCCTATTATACATTTCATCAAGATTCTAACTGAAATTAATTTATTTTCCTACACAATATCTACATAAAAAGAAAAATAATCATTTTCTAGTTAATTGTTTACCATTCAACAGAACAAAAGGTTTTTCGTTTTTCTTTTAGCAATTTGCGGAATATGAAAATTTATTCGACGCAAAGGTAATTCAAACATAGATAGTTAAGAGTAAAAAGCATTTCGCTAATCCGTTCTTTGTAAAATTCCATCTTGTTCACCGTCCCAATGGAAATTACACAAAGTTCTCTTATTATATCGTTTTATAATAAAACTGATGTAGATTCTAGACTATCATCTAACGATAAGAAATTACCAATGGTGTGAATTTCACCGATTCAAGGCTATTGTTGTTTTATTATCTAGAAAATTTTATAAATAAATTTTCTTTTCATATTTTTTGAATGAAAGTATAATAAAAGAGATAAAAGAACTACTTGTATACTTATAATAGACCCAAATAAAACGCATTTTATAATCCCCTTGATGCCCTATGATTATCCTGGATAACAAGCAATCAGTATTTATATGCAACTCTGGAGATCCTATCTTTGTAGTACATACATAAAACTTTCATCTCTTACTCCTTTCCCTTAATTTATTTAAATTTTATTCTTATGTTTATATAAGTATTTTAAAAACCATTACAACAACTAAAAAATGATTTACTTGTTTATATAGACTATGTTATTGACATTTCCTGCAGCATGTTCATCATGGATATTTTCAATATTGTAAATAAACAAAAAGCACATACATGTGAAAACAATTCCACAAAATTTCTAGTAATTCAATACATTTATAAACTTTCTGAAAAGTTAATATTTGAAATTAAATATTTAAATTGTTCATTTTACAATGTTATTAACTAAAATTGTTTAATTGAAATATATATGCACAGCTTTATTTACAAAATTAATATTGATTATTATTTTGATAAAATTGCGAAACAAAAACAACATAATTATATTCGTTTATGCGCGGAAAACGTTTATTTCATAAGTTCGGTGTAGCTGCACTGCCATTTGCATATGGTGCATTCTCTATAAACTTTATTTGAAACTAATGAAAAATTATGTGCCAACTTCCTAGCATCTACCGTGACGTTGCTTTTTCTAAAGTGATGCAATTTAATTTCATGGCTTCAAGTAAACATGCACACGTATAATAAAACTAACAAAAAATTCAAAATTAAGTGGAAAAGTTATAAAATTAAAATAAACATAACGGAAATATAACATAGTATATATGTATACACATAAATAAATACTACGCAAATGAATATAAACTACATAAAATAAAATACATTTTGCAACATCAAACATTTTAGTATAATTTCCTACAAATTGATTTATAAGTTATACAATATAAAAGTATAAACCACAAATAAAAAAAGAAACAAAGTTTTTAATGAAGAAAAGAGATTCAAAGCATGAAAAACAAATACAGAAAAAAATTTCGTATGCATATATCAAAATTTGCCTATGTTTCGTCTGAAAAATTAAATCCCATAAATAATGCATAAGGTCAAATTTGTAAAGGGGAATTTGCGACACTCAAAATAAATGACGAACGTGCCTGGAATGGCACATCAAAGCTGGAACCACGGATACTCATACTTCTGGAAACAAATACACGTATAAACACATACGTGTAACTAATACCTATGTATTTATATTGAGTATACAAGCTAGGATTATATATGCATATACATACATACATACATAGCTGAAAGCTTACCCCTACATGCAGGTAAACTTACCACATAAAACATTTATTATTTAAATATATCATATATATTAACAATGAATTTTTAATTAATAATGAAAATTTTCTTAGTGAAATAAATTTCAGAATTTCTCGACAATGTATTATAATTACGAATTGCATCTGGACTATATTGCTGTATGTAAAGTTGAATGTCAAAGCATTCATTTTGTAAGCAATGTTTTGATGGTGAATGAAATTTTGATTACGTTTTCGGCTACGCTTTACGGGGATCCTATCCAATGGCGACCGCACGACCCAGCAATTACTAAGTTAAAGTCGTTAGCATAATAATGAACTATACATCATAATTATTTTGCCTTCGTTATAATTGTTTGTGTTTTTCTAATTGATATCTTTACATTTCGTAGGTACTATTCAATTTATGTAATTTTTACTATAATAATTATGTTATGTGCATTTTCAAGATTGCATAATGAAATTTCTACAAACTCAGTTATTCTCTGAATACCCAAGTCTAAATTATTCTAGAAATTTAGAACAGGCCACTAGTATACAACAGGAACTTACAATATGAGCAAGAATGTTAATTGTCTTTAGGTTTAGGATTCTAAAGCATTTAAAAAAATAAATATTCAATTATAAACTATGAAAACAAATGCTTTGTACATTTTTTTAAATAAAATCAATAGATTATAAATCATGTGAAAATTAATTTGAGTTAGTAATGAAATTTATGTCAGTTATGATAAATGAATTGCCATTAGTGCAAATATATAGTGAGTAACATGATATATAATATAATATTCGGGATTAGCATATTTTCTATAATTTCCTCTTGGCAGAATTTCATTCACATTAAAAGACATAACGTACATATATGCAGAGCAGAACAATAACAAATGTTTGTTCTGTACACTACAGCACCCTATACGGTTGTTTATAGCATAGCGTCATTGTGACGTCAACCATTCATCTTCCTCACGTGAATATTGCCGCAAAATACGAGTGAACCGCGAATTCCACCCAACTATCAAATCAGCCACTCTGACATGTCGGTTTAATACTGTCTCGCGGTTTCAAATACATATTTCATGGTGGGCCGTGTCAACAATGTTCGCCTGTTCGCCTATTCGCCAGCGTACTCACTTGATACAGATGGCCGATAGCGAAACGATTCAAATGTTACTCCAGAAAAGGGTAATGACAGAGGACTGAGAAATCACAAAATCACCATGAGAAGGGATCACCAATGTTTGTCAAAACGTTTTTGTTTTCATTACAAATGGACACACATTATTTCGAAATCTAAAGGTGTTTGAAATAAAAATTTAATTCTTATATAGGAAACTTTATTTTTCATTTATTTTCGCAGTATTGTCAATTTATAATTTATTTTTCTGTTCGATGTTGTGCAATTTGACACAACATTTCAAATAAATCTTTTTATCTGTGTAAAATGTATGTCAGACATGTTTGATTTCTGGACAGCAAGATTAAATTTCTTTCTTATAAAATGTCAATATTTCAATCTGGAAATTACGATTTTCACATCGAGTTTAAAATTTCCAATAGAATGGTGAAAGAAAAAAAAAACTGAATAAAAAATGTTTCATACCACAATGTGAAAACGAAATCTTTTTATATTAAACTTTTTTTCTTTTTTGAAATATATTGTTGTATTATAAAAAAAAAACTATCTATCACAAATTGAATTAAATTTATTTGTTTATATTTAAATTTGAATTTTTTTAGAGTGTTTCTGTTTTTGTTAAATTATGTGGTAAAAGTAAAAGAAAGGTAGGAGAAGAAAGAAGATAAATTGTAATGAAATTTTGAATCGAAAAGAAGACATTCGTCCTTGTTTCTTTCTTTTCCCATTTGTTTGTATTAGTCTGTTTTCTTACAAACCAAATTTAATTTTCACTTCATGTACAAAAGAGCAAAATAAATATAAAGTTGTTCTATTACTTTTGCTGAAAAACGTTACAATTTACAGTTCGTTAAATTCACATTTTCACATGTTTGTCTTTATAAGTAAAATATTCCAGAATTCATATCTTCCAACTTATATAATCAAGAATATATTTAATGTGTAACATAATAATATTGTTGATTGAATATTGAGTCATCTAAGATGACAGATGAAAAGTTTTCACTTTACATTCTGTTTTCCGGGTCGCATTATTCATACAGCCTACAGCATACAGCATACAGAATACAGCATGAAAACAGTAACTTGATCCTGACACGAACAACACCACCGTCAAGAGAATTCAACCAGAGCTATACGAAAATAAGTTGATTTGTACATTTTCCTGTTATGACAAGGAAGTAAACATCTTTCCTTTTCACATGCGACAGCTTACATATGAATATGTATATATGTATTCTACATATGCACAGTATTTTTACAACATTTTAGTAAATTAATTCATTTCATAATTTAAAACATATTTGTAGTTAGAAATTAAAAAAAAGTTTGCTACAGGTAAATTAAATTATATATGTAGGTAATAGAATTCGCAAGAGTTCACAGTAATCATATTTACTTTATAAATGCACGTATAGTTTCAAGTAGAAAATACATATATGCATTTTTACATTTCCATATGCATATTCAATCAATAGTGAGTTTAAAAAGAAAACAGTCTGTCATATAAATCTAATTTTTATGTGCATTTAAATCAGTATTTGCATTCGTAAAAATGATTAAGAAGGGTCCATTAGCACAGCCATTACAAACAGTTGCTAGTTCAAGTAACATATTGCGGCACCATTTACGTTTCTTATTCTTACATTTATATTATTTTACTTAAGACAATTTATTTTTTATTTATTTATTTCCTCTGAATTGTAATTATTTAGTGATTATTGAAAAAAATTTGGATGAAATGAAAAGTGGCTTTTAAAAATGAGTAATATCGTTCGTGATCCCGTGACATTGGTTAGTAAATGCAAACGGTAATATTAGTTGACAGACCGTTTCCCTAAACGCCATAAGTAACACAATGGGGTTTACAAGATTAAAGCGGTACCATTTGTTGCCGCAACTGGTCCACGTAGGCTTCATTGGGAATTCCCTTTATTATACGCAAAATAGGCTCTGCGTGTGTTAGCTTAAATATACATAGAAACAGAACGAAGCGGAAATATAATCAACGAGAAATTTGTTGTTGGGATTCAATGGATTCAGAGCTTATTTTATTATTTTTAACTTATTATTTAAATTATTTCACATTCAAATACTTTCTAAACTCTACAATTTCCCATACTTATTTTCCTTTCTAATAATTAATTCAAACTAAAATAAAATGTGACTGGATTTTTTTTTAACTCCATTTAATTTTATAGAAATATTTAAAAATAAAAAGTTCATACAATATGCTGTTATTTTTTAACCAACATTTACATTTATGTAAAAAAAATGTTACAAGGTAATGTAACAAATAAACACACACACAAAAAAAGATATTGTATACAAAATGCCTTTTTGTCTAAATATAATGGTTATTTTGTGCAAATGTAGTTAAAAGGAAATATAAAAAACATTTGAGCGCTAGACCAATTTTCATAACAATATATGATATTTATTATATTTTTTGTTTGTAAAATAAAACATTTATAAATATAACTGAATGGTATTTGTAAGTGGAGATGATCAGTTATAACTATATAATTGTTTTTCACGGTCATCTAATTCTTGGGAAGCAAAGAAGGGAAAATCATAAGGCGCGTAGAGTGTAATAAATTTCGCGAGTCTAACGACATGTGACGGCGCACGACAGTTAACTTATTGGTCAGTTTCCGGTTTCGTGAGTATCGAAATATCCGCCTCCATAAATTTCACGGTTTATAGAGTCGCCGAATTCTGAAACCCTACACAACGATATGCTTCTGTTGCTTACGTTACGTTCCTCGATGGTTGCTTACGTTGCCATACATTGTGAAATTTCAAGTGATAGCAATAGGATGTAGATTTGAACGCACGTTTGACTTTCCAATTGCCGTCANAAAAAAAAGGGAAAACAAATTATTTATGATAGTGATAGTGATTGAGAATTTAGTGAAGTAAGTGTAAACATATATAGCTCAATTATGTTTGTCTTGTATGCGCTATCTGAAATCGTACGTCTTCCCTAAGGCAAACAAGCGTAGCGCAACAAACCCGAATTGAATTCACGATAAGAGCGATTTAAAACGAATCGAAGAATTAAACCGGTATATCTTGTATTGAACGAGATAACGCCATGCTCGCAATAGCAGCGAATCAATTCGCTCGCTATATTGGTATTGGCTGCTACTTTTCTCGACCAAATCATTACTTTGTGGTTTAAGTGGCTACTAAGACCACTAAATCTTCTCAATCGTTCGTTGCTTGGCTCTTGTGACGTTATGAAGCAAATAATTGTACTTGTATTGTTACTTTACTTTTTCAATAAATACATACATATATGTACTTACGTTAAGTTAGATTAAACTATTAGAACATTTATCAAATATACATAAATACATATAATAAGATTATAACCAAAACAAGTTTTGAAACTGCAGTAATTTATATAAGACAAGGCAATGGTTGCAAATATACATAGATACATACATACATATAGGAGGTTGTATCGAAACCTATATAATGCATCCTAATTCAGTAGGTTTCATTGGAGCGTTGTTAAGCCAAGTTCGGCTACTGTTATAATGCGGAATAGATATAGATACGCGCTTGGGGCTACCGGTGTCAAGCAGGGTGGTAGGGCAAGAGATATACCATAATTTAGATATCCGTCAGCGTCTGTTGTGCTAACGCCACTTGCCTGATCAATGCAAATGGTTGCAAGGCAATATAAACAACATCACTTCATCTAAGATAATATATTTTCTCTACCTATATTATATAATACATATAGGCAATTTTTTTTAATTTGAATAATTTACAAAATCTAAAAAAAAAATTCTTAAAAAAAGATAAACGATGTCGACGTTATTTTAGTAATTTTAATAAAAATGGAAAAATTAGTTAAAAAGTTAAAATGCATTTGAAAGTTTGCTAAGCATCTCTAAAAAGTTCCAAGTTACAACAAAAGTTGTTAATGAAGAAACATGATAAAGACCACAAACACAGCAGATTTTCGCTAATGATACGATGACGGCTCAGACTTTACTAATTTGTAGAAAATTAACCACTTTATTGCCAAACTCTTGCTTCAAAGTACCAAGATTTAGATTACTTAACAATCTTTAAGAAACTTCAAGTGACAGAAATACTGATATTTCATTATTTTAATTAATAATTTTGTTATTTTACTTGATTACCTACAGAAAATTGTTCATTGTCTTTATCTCAAATACAAGCAATCATATTAAAAGGAAAATAAAATGATATGAAATAGAAGTTGACAAATTTCTATAACATTATCTAAAGTACATAGTTAACAAAACGATTCATGTTGGCAACTAAAGTTACAAATTTACGATCTTATATACGTAAAAGTGTCTAGTACTCTAGTACTGTTAGTCCTGGCTTCATATCGCATATCGTCTGTAACAGCAATGTGACATATCTATATCTAGATATTGTCATAGTCTGTGCAGTGCATCACACGCCCTCATCTCACTGTCATTTTGTGATTTCTCCCTATTTTCACCGCACACTTTCATTGGTTCTGAACTTTTGTCAATACAATGTGTAATATCACAAAATCTGAGTCACTTGCTCATTTTTGTTTACTCAATGTACAATCTACAGCGTATATCCCATACAATTCATAGGGGACATTTCGATGACATTGATAAAGAAATAATATTGCGTTTTTATTGCAAACTATATCTACAAACTTTATAACTGCTATTCAATTGCTCAATTGTCAATTCAACCATAAACATTTTGATATATATCTTTAAATTGTTTTTTTTTTTTGAAATTAATTAAAATAGTAACAAATTTATAACAATACAGCAACTATAGTTAATTGTTAATTATAATACAGCAATAGCATCATCGTACATAATAATAACAGTGTTTGAGATAGTAAATAAGGTATTACCTCTCAATGAAGAATGTTTTATTAACGACATTTGCTTCAATATGTGAACCATAAATTGAATTGATAGATAGGTATTCATAAGCACACGAGTATATACATAACATATATACAGGAACACATATGTTACACATGCGTTAGATATGAAATGCATAAATTCATGATACGTATCGTATTAGTGAAACGAGCTGAAAAATATAACTACATTCGAACATTGTACAAAAATGATGAAATAATATTGTATATTATATTATAAAAATATTCTTTTAAGAATATACAAAATATGAAATGATAAAGAAATGAAAATATTTGATTTGTTAAGATGTCAATAATTACCAAAATATAATGATAAATGTATTGTAATCCTTTAAAATTAATGAAACAAAAACGATATTATCCAGCAATTATATGAAGCTTCCATGGTGGAATGTGTATGTTTATGTCTGTGTATACATATGTGTACGTATGTTCATAAAAAAAGAGAAAAGCATTGGAGGTATTAAATCCAATTAATGTGAAATAAAAATGTAATTAGGCATGTAAAGTATAATCCGAATACATTATAACACACAATGGTACAATTTAATCTAGCTCTCTAATTCACAAAAACACATATATGTTGAAACATTTATAAACCTACATCAAAAATAATTAAAAATGCAAAAGAAGATTACGAAGTTCCAAATGTAGAACATTTTATTTGTGTGGACGTCACTATACGTTACGTTACATTTGTATTTACGTAAAAGAGACTCTGCTTTACATTCTACAATCTACAATACTCTGTTGCTGTATAACAAGCTTGCATTAGTAAAATCTCGTTTCTACCCAACACAACTCTCAACCTAACACTTCTAACTAAAAACTTCACCATTACGACCACTCTTCATTATAAATAATATACATACTTTTCAACAGAGAACTGGTTATAAACTACATTTTGAATACATTTCTATTTATAATATTTACCATATTTTTAAAAAACTTTCTTTCTAACTTTTTATTCATATTAAAATGATCATTTCAAATCTAATATTCTTTAGATACATTGGCGATAAAAGAAAAAACAAATTGAAATACAGAGCTGTCTAAGTAATCCCGCATTTTATTTTGTATGTAACATCGCCCTAAATATATGTACATAGATTTCATTTTTATTTTGATTAAAATAGGACACAGCAATCCATATATCTAAACGGAAATAAAATAGGGAAATAGAAAGTATAACACATTGTAATCTACGTAAATCTGTCGCTTCCCCTAAACACGAACGAACCCATGCGTTCCATCAATTTATCCCATTCTATTCAGTGCTACATATACGTACATATATACTCGTATATGAAAAGCATAACAAAAAACAAGCGCCTAATATTACACGGACAACAAAATAAAATAAAACACTTTATAGCTCCGATTAAAACTTTTTAATCATCATGCAATTTTGATACTATTAAAAAACAAATAAAGATGAAATTTGAGAATAAAAGAAAAATGTTTTTCATTTAATATAACAATTTATATATATATATATAGTTGGGGTCACCTTGCAAGGCTGCTAAATGTAATGAATTGAGTAATAGTATGAAGGGGATATAATAGACATTCCAGCAAAGGCAGCATGTGTGCAACGGGCCACGGGCGTTAAGCTTTATTTAGGTCGGTGTGAATGATGCGCAAGGCTCACGGTCGAAAAAAACGGATTTTCACTTGGATGCTGGCCCAGGCGCCGTAAACACCCGCATAAATATCCAAGGATATACAGGCTATCGTTTTGCTGCACTCATCTTCCATGCCATTCCGTACAAACGTACAAAACAACTGATTGCTATTTTCTTTTATATTATATATGTATGTAGTTATATGAGAATTTTTACGTTTTAAGAAATAAATAAAGAAATGTATCCACCTTAAAAGCATCGTTGAGTTGGCACTTGATTTTAAAAGTTACTGTAAAGACGTGTATATATGGTTTCATAGTTGCCTGGCGATCAGATCGTAACTTTCAAGCGTACATCTTTCGCTTTCCAGCCAGGTCTTGGTACCGGCGCCATATATGTCTTTATAATGCAGGAGCGTCGCGACCCATCGCATCTGGATTATTGACCGGCTTTGTAAAAAACATAGTTTCCAGTACAGAATGATAAATGTGCAGATCAGAGGAACTAGTGCACACACTAAAAGACTACTAGTACTGACTTGTAGTAATGTATGGACTATAATACTCGTACATTCTATCTCTCCCCATATCCATATGCAAGTCCAGTGAATATGTGAATGTGAATTGTGAAGTGAATTTTACTTTTGTGATAGCAATACGCTAGCTAAGTCCGTTATCGTTGTCATATTTATGGTCACCAGCAAAGTGACCAGGGTAAGACTAATTGCCAGTACTAAATTTCATGCTTACTCCCCTAGCAAAAGTGAATTTTCGGAATTGTCTGTATTTTCTGATATCATTTATCAANCTTGCCTGCTTGCCTACCGTAGGCCAACTTACTTTGATCATTTGCGTTTTAGAGTAGGTGTGTTGTAAATAAATTATGAAAACTTCCAACAAATAAATCCTTATGTTTAATGGGACATTGCACTGAAGGAATTAGAACAGTGTTTCTTCACAATTTATTTATATGTATCTTTTGAAACCTTTTTATTTACTATTTACAAGTGTCATTATTTATTCATTTTCTTTTAATATAGTTAAATCCTTAAATATATTTTATTATAATAAATAAATTTATTAATCTATTATTCGATGAAAGAGTAAAATACGAGTATGTCTGACAATTTATACAAAGTTGAAAATGACTGTATTGTCTACAAGTTTTATAGTGGTGCAGACAAAAAAGAATTAATATTCACTGGGAACAATTTTTAATTTTCCTGGACACTAACATGCCAGACAACAAGCAGGCAACCAGGCATTTTCACTGATGTTGCCAACGGGAACATGTTCTACTAATGACCGCCAACCCGCGTGGACATTTACTCAAAATGAATAACACGCTGCTGGCTTAACAAAAGTGATCAGTTTTACTCGAAAATATCCCTTAACGTGTATTTTTCTAATTCGTTACACAAAAGCCACTCATAAATATCATTAAAATAGAAATAAATTCTCTTTAAAATCATTTAAATGTATTTATGTTGTTCCACTTGAAATAAAGTAGCTATAATTTTTAAAACGAAATCAAAATAAAAATATAAAATTTGTGACAAATAAACGTAAAAATATTCTAGCAAGGTATAATAAATTGTAGTTTATATTACAGTTTTGCGCTTGCATCTATATACCAGTCTCTGCATAAAACATAAAATTTCGTTGGCTTCTTTACAGAACGTTGAGAATCGCAACACGACAAATGTACAATAATATATTTAGAAATTAAAGTGCTATGACAAACGCAAATCTTCTCTTATGAAACATGAAATATGCATTATTTTCTAATTTCATTTATACATGTTACAATTATTAACTAATTTCATCAATTAAAAATATACCACTTTATACGTTATATTTAAAGAGAAAAAGATAATAATAAAAATCAGGGTTTTAATTAAAAAATTAAAATATTTCATTTAAAAAATTAATACCATCAATAATAAAATTCTTCAAATTTATGAAAAATACGGTAGAAAATGGATGAAATTAATGTCGATATAAAGTATGAAGTTTTAATACAAAACACACATAAATATTTTTAGAAGCAGGTTAATCTAGTATCAATAGAAGTATCGACGGAAAATATTTTTACATCTCTTGTATGAGTTTCAAAATAGCGTAAAATTTATTCATAATAAATTTACATAATGTTATACACTTCCGAGATTCCAGGACTATTCATATTTTTACAATTCCATGAACTTTCCACAAAAAAGAATCTTAGAATGGCTCCGAAAATAGTAATAACAGAAATGTTAAAAATGTGTACTATTCACAGGTTTTCCATTTTCAATGCGATGAAAAGCGCGTTATATAGAAATTCCTGGAAAATACTTTTGAATGATGTCCGGATGCCAATATATAAAATGTCACTTCGATATTCAAGTCTAATGATATTCAAATGTTTAATTCTTTAGTTTTTTTACGTATTAATTTAATCATATATTATTCTGTACTGAAATATATCAAATATCACAAATTATTATTTCATGTAAATATAAAACATTATGATATTACAAAATTTATCAATATTATTTATTTATATTCCCTAGAAATGAAAATGGACAAGTTTTTTGTTATAAATTATATTTTTATAAATTAATTTATTTGAAAGGAAAATATATTATTAGAAAAAAATCTGTTTTGAATGATCTAAAGTAGAATTTTGATGGACGTAGTCACGGCAAAACCAGACATTGGTGTGTGAAACTAAATTTGTTCCATTTGTATTCGAAAAGAAAATATCTGAGAATTTGTTCTTCTACTTTACTCTTATCTCGTGTCTGTTTCTCTTATTCAATAATACGTATCATATGACGCCCGTTCGCTTTCGACAAATAACTCCCTGCCTACCATGATATGGAACAAGAAATGTTTGGCTGCTCGCGAAGATTAAAAACGTTTAGAATTTATTCAGCGGTATTCAGTTTTCAAAGAATTGAATTGGAAATTATTCAATTGAAAAAGTAACTCGAGTCTAGGTGTAAGCTGTTGCATTCTACTACAAAATCATTTGCATTCAAATGAAAATTTTTTTTTTTTTTTTGAAACGATTAAATTTCATTCTTTACTAAAAAATTTCAATTTACTCAAAAACAATGAATAAATTTTTAATTTTTAATTAATTCTTTTCTCATACATAAAAATACAGTAAATAATTATTTATAACTTTAATTACATATTTTTAACAAAAAGTTATCAACACAAAATTTATTACTTTTCGTAAATGGAATTTTATTTTTAAATCCAACTAGAAATGAAATATATTTAAATCCAACGTACAGAATACAAATTAGAAACGGAAAGTAGCAAAAGAAAATTTATAGTTACTGGAAAATTGTCGAGATTTTAAAACTCAGATATTATCTTCACATTACAAATACTTAAACTGTTTAAACTATCCACACGCCAACGGAAAATGTTATTATTTACATAAAATTTAATCATGATCAAAGAAATAATTTACATTTACTGTAATATACAGATATACCTGCGAGAAAGAGTAACGAATAGCATCTGCTTTGATTTCTAGTTTATTAAATAAGTTTTAAAATATTATATAAACAAGTTTTGATCAAAGATCATCAATGAAGGTGACAAAGTTCAGTAACGCGTGAGTAAAATACCAAAGAAAAATACTTTCTGAAAATTACTTGAGATGTTTCTGCCATCAACGTTGCAAGGGGTGCATAACATTTCACCCATTTCACCCATTTCACCCGGAGCAAAAATATTCGTCGCAAAACGTGCACGGAATTGCTCAACTCATATTTGCCTGCCGACACCAACATAATAAAAACGAAAAGTCTCCAGTCCGTGGAAATTACAAACGTATGCGTTTTATACGCAAAACAAGTCGCATTTTCAGTTCAAACAAATTTCTCCTTGTGCATTTTTCTTACTTGTATACGATACGTTACAAACAATGTTTCATGTACTATACTGTTCTGTTTTCAACAAAAAAGAAGATATACTTTCTTGGAAACAACAAAATAACACTCTACCAGTATATTTTCTACTTACGTAGACTTACGTATCATATTATTATGGAACGTATTTTCAAAATTTTATTATATTATTCTTTAAATTGTAAATGAAAAAAAATCTTCCACAGAAAACGTTTCACTGTGTTGTATTGATTAAGTTGAGCGTAAAGAATTTTCTATTATGCGATTGAAAGTTCAAATGTTCGCACATTTTGTGCTTCAATTGATTTAAGCCTATTTTCAATCTAAAATTCTCCAATGTAAAGGTTATCATTATTTTTATCCAAAGTAAAACAAAACTAACAAATAAATATCAAAGGTAGAAATGTGAAAATGTTTTATTTTCTTTGATCATCTAATATAAATTAAGAGCTTTTTAAGCTTGTAATACGTTAGATTTGCAAATATTTTCGTAACAAACTCACTGAAGCATTCATTCAATAGAATTTGAAAATTCCTGATCGTAGGCACATACAATTAATCAAAAAAAAAAAAAAAAACTATTTGTTAGGCAGTTTGTTTTGAACTGTTAGTTAAGCCTTTCGGAAAACCTTTCTGAGCTTGAAACAATTTAGTACGCGAGTTGATTTCATTGTGTGATCTTCGTGTGATATCGGAAACAATTTCAACAGAAACAAGGCAATTTAAATTCAAAGGCGAATGCCCCTGCATATACATACAAAGGCAGTTTTATTAACGTGGACAACAGTTGAATTGGAATACAATTAAGTGCGGTATTTGCGTTAGATTATCCACTAAGATGACCATTTAAATCACTCGACTTTTATAGCTGAATAAATACTAACTATTTGGAAAAGTATTCCTTGTTAAATACACATACACACACACAGTTAGATATTTAATTTAAAAGTAAAAATACATAAAATACAAGTAATATATTTATTATGGATAAGATATGTTTAAAAGTAATAAAAGACAATAGTTGAAAAACACAATGTGTGAAGTATCTTAAAAACTTCCAGAGCCATAAAAGTTTTCACTAGAAAACAATTCGAAACTATAACAACATGAAGAAAGAAAACTTTAATAGCTTGAAAAAAGTAGAAATAAAATCTGTACACCGTCATTTGACCTTTTAAGAACAATTCTACAACCTTTATGAATACAGATGCTTTTCTTTTAAATGAAACTTTACCGTCAAATTTTCATTAGGTACATTTTAAATAAATAAAAAATATTTATTATTTAATTCA
>CM008238.1:6755917-6774998 GCA_002278615.1 Pogonus chalceus | reverse complement strand
TTTTTTACAACGTTTCAAGAGTGCAACATCTCTTTTTATTTGAATTTTCAATGTCGCAACACTCGGTACTTTTTTTATGTTTCGTGAAATTTTCGTAACATTTCTTAAGATATGAATAGTTGGGAAAATAAAATATTTTTTCATACAATAGACAAAAATAAAATCTGTACGTGTGCTTACTTTATAAGTATTCAATCTGAAAAGACACAAAAATATTTTTGTATTTGTAATATGTGTTAATTTTTTAATATTTTTAGGTAAGTACATACATGCATATATGTATATTATATTAGTGTTCGTAGAAGTAAGTTGTGTTAAGTTTAGAACACAAAATACATTGTGTCACGGAATCAGAATATATTAAAATTAAATGCTTTTATTCACAGTTGTATTGTTTTCATTCAAAATTTAGTATTCTCTTTGAACTAGGTAAATTGAAATAATTAATGGTATTTCTACACGAATTTCTATACTCTTCTTATGAGTTATTTTTAGACAAATTGTATAAAATATTAATATGTTACCAATTTCATTATTTAATAGAAGATACATTTTATATTCAAGTACGTGTTAAGTTATAAATATTTAATGCAATAGGTATACAGTGACAAATATATAATATAATTAAATTTGTATAAATACTGATTTAGCAATAAACATAAAATAAATGTAAAGTGTACAATATAATGAAATTTAAACACTATATTCCGCTGTTTGATTGAGTTGAATGTTGTTCGCCAATTCAACCATTAAAATGTACATAAATAAATAAATTCATTAAACGTTGCTCTCGAGTTTCCAGTATAAGCTTTAATAATGGAGTATATCAAATTTATCTACACAATGTGGAACCTTGACAAATTTATCAATATTTATTACTTTGTATTGGAATCAGCTTACTCTCTAATTTCTAACACCACCACACTCAATATTGACTGCATAAAAATTTATGTTTTCATTAGCATCAAAATAGCGCTGCTGATGCTGATTATAATTGACAAGCCATTCAATTTATCCTGACATTTACTTAAATATAAATGAATTAAACCATTTCTGATAAATAACTTTAAATCTCACAAATATTTTCGTTACTTCATTTTATATTTTAATGAAACAATCTTTTTAATTGAAACATAAAACTGTTCTTTGATAAAGTAATTTTCACATTTAAAATTCTGGTGATATCACAAAGGAGGTGAAATAACAAGTTTCAAAAATAGGATATAAGATTTTCATATTTTATAGATGGCAATTCGTCTCCGGACACGGAAATTCAATGACGCTATAAAAAAGCCAATTAAGACGGCGATTTCATTCGAAATTACGCTTCACTTTATTGCAATTAAGTAGGAAATACGCACTACTACCGTACGCCTTTTAAGACCATGTATTTCACAAGTTACCCTTGTACCTATCTTTTTATGAGACATATTTCAACGTACTTTTCAACCAGAGATTGCTATTATTCACGGTGTTGATCTTTCAATCTACCCATACATACATATATAATAATATGCCTTTAAGTTAGTTTATAAACTTTAATTCAAAGTGTAATGAGAATTTGAAAAGTTTGTCTTGTAAAAAATAAATTAATAATAAAAATTCTGAAATGAAGCAAACGTAATTCTGGTAGTGAAGACGATTGTAACACTGTATTATTCATAACTCATAAAACCGTAAAATAATTTCAAGAAGCAAGAAGAAAAACAAATGACGACGTACTAGAGGTGAGAGGAAAAGATAAGATATTTCCCAGTGGCGTATACCAAAAGAAAAATGTGGGCCACGTCAAGACGGCATAATTGATGGCGAACATAAGAATAATAATAAGTAATAACCAAAGCAAGTGGTTCGTAGTGCACCAGAGCAGAATGAAAATTTTTCATTAATTAATACGCTTTTATCATAATTCGCGATCGTTTATTTTCAAATGAAATAACATTTTATAATATCTGTAAAAATATACAAATAACGATATTGATTATAATCATTTGAATAATACCTATAATAAAACCGCATAATCAGATTTCTATTTAAATTGTGGCCATTAATGACAAATCGTATTTGATACGGGTTGTAGTGAAACTGGAAACATCATTACGACCATTACGACCAGAGAACAATGAATATTAAAATTTTTAACGCTAGCTTATTCCTTATGCTAAGTGAGTTTACAAACGAATCATAAAAATTATCTAGGGAGATATACGCAACTGAATCGTTTTTTACACTACATTAATTATTAAATTATGGATTTTAAATTATCGTTGTAAATTTTCCAAATGTGTTACGGCCACTATTCAATGTAGAAAAATGTATGTGAATCACGAAGGACGCATCATTGTCATGACATTTTTAATTATATCAACTTTACTATTAATAATGAAAACATATGTATTTTAATTACATTGTAATAATCATAATACTAGAAAAACAAACAACAATGTCATTATATTTTAATAACAAAAGTTTTAAATAAAAAACTAACATAAATCAAAACTAATCGAGTATACACAAACAATAATTACAATAAATTTTATTCATTGTAAAAAGTATTTTAGTTATTTATTAATAACAAATAATTTTTAGAATAGTAAGAAAATGGTAAGATGAAAGAGTGGGAGAAAGTAAGAAAACGTACGTATGTATATGTCCCAAAGGTGTTGGAAGTAACACTGAAAGCACCTGTGGCGTTCTCAGTGTGAATCAACACAAATACATGCAGAAATCTTATACGCATACATGAATCACTTTTGCAGACTACAAACTACAAGAATATACAAGCACGTACATATATAAACATAGTCTCTGACATACACCAATGAGATAATACAAACAATAGGAAATTATGTACGTGTGTTATTAAAACATAATGCTCTTCTTGTCTACCTTTAGGGCTGTTAATGGAGCTATAAATTTTCGATTATTCATTAAATGGTTATGACTTTAGTAATTATTAGATTTAATGTCTATGCCTATGTCTATGTTATACGCAGTACGCACCTAGGTACATTATTTATTGTCGTTTATTTTGCATGTTACACATGTTACACAAATCTGTATATGTATAAACTTTGTAGGTAATTGAAATAAATAAAAATTTCATGTATTTACATTAGCTGGATATTTATTTATAGTAAATCCCTAAAACATTGCATCCGACACGTAAGAAATAAGCTCAATAGCGCAACTTCATATTATACTATAAGAAAAGAATAAAGCAAATGGCTTTCTTTGTGTAACGTTACGATAGGAGTTATGTAGCCATAAAATAATGTGATAAATGGATAACTACATCTTGGGAAAATAGACCAACCAATAATAACATGAAACGATGTTTCAAAATCAACCCACTAAAAAGCACCAGCAATAGATTCACTTAAATTATTCTTAACATTGTTAATTTTCTGCAGCAAAAAAAAAAAACCAAAATGATATTGTTAAATATATATCTTTATTTACTTTAACAAATGTTAACATTACGAGGCTATCTGTATGTACATACAAACTGTTCTTTACAGCTATAAGAAAAGAAACAAAAGAAGAAAAATATTCGGCAATCGTATTTTCTTTAATGAATATTTATAAAGCGTAACACATGATTTACCCTTACAAAGATAAAAATCCTACAACAAAAGATAGAATTGCAAATTTCTTTTGACCTTTTTAAATCAAATTTTTACAATTTTAAATTTTATTTTTTTATTTGTAATACAATTTCTACACTAATATATATGTATAAAGAAATATAAAATAAATTTAAAACGGATAAAGAAAATTATTTAAATAGTTGGAAAATATTTTCTAGATTTTATAGTAAAAGTAATAATTAAAAATGACCGGTTCTTATTAGCAAAAGGTGCAACAGTAAATAAAAAATAATAAGTAACAATAGCTTAATTCAGCACTTGTAACTTTTTGCAAAGTTTAACGAGATCAACAAAAAGTCATTCAGCAACAGTTCAAAACAACACCAGAAAAAAAAAGAAGAAATAAAAGTTAAAAAGAAAGATCACAGCAATCATCAAGGAAGCATTGCGGTCCTATGTCCAAGCACTGCGCTTTTGTTTGGGCGTCACGTGCCAAAGTTTTACTCCCCAGTAGACGTGACGCCATATCCGTCTTCCACATGCACCACACCGAAGACAAGAAGACGCGACGCGTCTTCCTTTGCCAACATTCTGCAATATTGAATGAACTATCGTGTTAAATGCATCCACGTTTCAACCAACTAAATTGTGTATTGATATTCCACGCTGATGAACTAATATTATGTCATTTATTGATTGTCATCTATTCAATCGACTTGATTAAACCCATTTTCAAATTGAAAACATTCACAACACTAGATCAAGAATCATATCTCGCCAGAATGAAACTTTTAGGTGGAATATTAAATTTGATTAAATATTTACTTTTCAAAATCGATCCATGAAAATAAACTTCATTTAATATTCATAAAATTAAGATTAATTACTAAAAACAAATTCAAATTTAATTAAAATTTATTTTAAATATTTCAAACAATTGTTTATTAAAAGTTTAAAACAAGAAAAATAAATACGCGATTTTATTTTTAGACTTATCTTGAGAAAATATATATAGTTACTTTGACTTAATGGTGTAATAGAATGAAAGATGTTACTTTTCTGAAGTATAGTGTTCGCCATTTTCGAGATATATGTGTACTGTCATTCGCAGACCATTTTATTACATCATTTACCACTCATTTTAGTTTTGTTGTTCTTCTTGACTATATTATAATTTTTTTAAATAATATTTTAGATCCCTTACACTTATAGTAAAGAGATAAATATAAAAATTAAATAAAATGATAAAATATTTAGAAATATTATCTAAAAGCGCTTCTTAAACTATGAACCACGATGTTGTTGGCAAGTGCTCGCACCCTCGTTCCATGAAATCCACCCCTCTGTGGCGCCGTCTAGTCGGCGACGCGCGAAACATTGCAATTCTCGACGTCGATCTAATGAACAAAACCTCTCATCCCAAGTACGCTTTCATTCATAAAAACTAGAATTACATAGCAAATTCTAAACTGATTAATGTTTGGTTTCATACAATTTAACAACAACTTATAATTACTATTGTTTCCATACAAAAAGTTTTTCATTTCAACTGAAATTCTATTACACTAAGAGAAGATATTTGTTCAATAAAAGTTCAATAACCTATCGTAAGAAGATAATTCATTGAAATAAATATTTAAAAAAAATGATACTTTAATTGGTCTATTAAGTCCGATATAAAAATATCTATGTGTCTAATTTGAAAAAGGATTAAAATCATTTTAAAGTGTAATTGAACACATTTACTCATTAGCAACTGGTTTTCCATGAATATTTCAGTAATGACTATTTAATAACATTCAAACTGACGCCTTTAAACAAGTGATAATTTCAAATGTAATTAATATATTCTATTTGATTAATAATTTATTTAAAAAGATTTCATTTTATTTGTATCACAAGATTGCAAAAATGTAAAATAAACATAATAAAATATAATTTTGTTTTTATAAAAAATTTAATTTAAAATTTTAATTAATATGCTATTAAAAAGAAGACTTTAGAAAAGCATTCATTTTAAAAAACTCGTAAGTTTAGAATTTCAGCGTAAATAACTTTAATCAGTGTCTCTGAACTACAAAAGCGTAACATTGAAGACAGCAAGATTCTACGCACAGAATATTCATTAAAGAAACGAGAAAGAAAAAAGAAAACATTGTGTTTTGTCACTATTGTACTTATGTCCTTTCCTCGTAAAACAATTTGTAATGAAATAAGAAAACAAATCGTTCAATTTAGTTCGAGACTAGAAATATCTATGAAATAACAAATGTATGTACTTAGGTATGTAATTTTTTAAATTTACTTGATAAATTGTTATTACTTTATAATGGTAAACATTCGATAAAATATGTTAGTGTTTAAAACACTTGTTTAACATGAACATTCCAACATAAGTTGAAGCAACTGATGCCAACACCGGAAAGCACTTACTGTAACGCGAGACGCTGTAATGCCTACAGGCTTCTGTTCCTACACTAAATTTACTTGCTAATACATATGTACATATATTCATATGTATATAAATTTATTTTAAATAACATTATGTACTTTTCAATGATATATTTTTACGTTATACATATTAATAGTATAGTTTGTAGAAATAAGTAAAGAGTAGAAAGTAGAGTTATATAGGAGATTTAAGAGAATATAGAAATGAACTCAGTAACTTATAAAGTTTGTGTAATAATCAGAGGGAAACCGGCCAACGTTTGCCATTAAATATTATGCGAGACGCTTAATTTTGGTTGGTCGTATTTTTACTTGAAATTATAAGACTGTAAGGCACAGAGCTACGAAGCCATGCAGATGACGATACGCCGACAAAATATTCAACCGAATTTTCAAACTGGGCTGCTATGGAATGCCGCGAACTTTAATGAGTTATAAAATGTGTTCTTTACACGGAACGACTTTTGCGCAATTGGGATTAATAAAATCTCCCTTTAAATTGCGATTTCATGTACTTTATACAAACATAAATGAAAAACTGTGAATCACTAAAGAAGAATATCATGTTTTATATTTGTTTAAAAAACACCGCGCAACATGTATTCACAATTTCTTTAAAAAAAAAGAAAGAAAGATACGATAACATAATATAGTAAAAGATGATTGTATCGCACATTTACACATATACACACAGATTGCGTGTATCATTGACACAGGCTGATGCAATGTAATTTCAGTACTTGTTCCTCATTTTTAGCACGTGTGCCAGGCTTTCAAGCTTTAACGTTAGAGACGCGTTATGAGGGATAATCCAATAACCCCTTGTGTTTCTCCGTTCTTTTGACGTTCGATATTAAATCAATCAATTTGTAAAGCAGTCCGGGGGTAATTAATCATTTATTATTTCATTAGCTTTATTAGATTCTGACGTAGACGATGGTGTGTCAGTCAGCATGCGAAATGCGACATTCATTCATTTACGTGCTGGAAAATATATGCGCTTGCTAAATGTTTCAATACTGTTTATTGCTTATTATATTCCTATTGTTCTCATTTATTTTATACATACATATATGTATATTGTTATAAAAAGCAACATTCAAATCACAATGAAAAGATAAAATATTAATTTCCGGTTAAATTAAAAGAACGCATATACATATGTATGTTTATTTGAAATAAATAACGTATAAAACAATAGAATGAAATAATCATTTTGGATTGTAAATTTAAAATAATTAATATGAATCAGAACAAAGAGAAACAAAGGACTCCAGGAACCAGGAGCTATATACGTAAATATATTTAATGTAATTTATAGTAAATGAAATGAGCATCCAAGCAATAAAAAGTTGGAGAAATGCTGCGCAAACCATAATGCTTTTAATCACAGCTGTGTGCTGTTGCTGCCTTCAGAAAATCGTCTACGAAAGAACCGCATTTCATTTATTCCTAATTAAATATGCCAAATGCTCTCCCTAAATTCTTGTATATACCGCAATTCTTGTTTCGCAACTAAATTACCTGTTCAAGGCAAACGGCTCTTAAGATATTTTAATATTTTAAATGGAATTAGTAAAATGGATAATTAACGTAACAAGCAAACAGGATGATAACAATTTACAACAAATTAAATAAAACATTGCCTTTGTTAATAATTGGATTTTATCACAACAAACAAAAGACTTTAAAATACTCCATATGTGGTAATACATACATATATGAATGTATGTATGTAAAGAAATAAATAAAGAATTTGTTTTGTGTTTTGTTTATTAGGAATGTGTAAACATAAACCAAAAGCTACATTCAAATACAATATGTATGTATAAACAATAAGATAGGAGCAATCTTATCTGTACAGCTCATTAACATGAAAGACATAGTATCAAAGCATTTCTAGATGTATCTGTACTTTAGAAATCACTCCAGCGGTTTAATCCGCGAAACCCAAACTAAACATGCGAAACGTAACTCCATTTCAGGAATTCCTTACATCGCATCAGGTGTGCCAGAAATGACGTAGGCAATGCTAGAATTATCACGCTTCAAGCAACACCAAATACGACAACGAGAAAGGATATAGTTCTACCGGAAATTAAAGTTCTGCTTCCGTGTTAGGCACACAACTATGCTGGGACTTTAAGTGAGTTGCTATTATCAACGTTTACTTAACAATTGTTTACCTTTTAGACAAATATTTTACAATATAACAATATTTAACAAGTCTAGTTTCAACTAACTTTAGATATTATTTATACTTATACATATATGTATGTACTTATTTAACATAATTATTATAATACATACGTATGTAGGTATATAATATAATAAAGTTCACTTAACTATTGCATACAAAACACAAGTGTTAACCACTAACATTATACCAAAGAACTATCAAATTCAAGTTTCATATAACCGAGTGTTACTTTAATACTATCTACTATCTTCTGGATGCAAACACATATTTCATCTAGTAGAATGTGTCAACATGAAAATTCCTCCATACCGTTCCGTTACCGTTCTTGTATTTTGGATGAAAATTTACTAACTTTCCATTTCTATCTAAATATTATTATTATTATTATTTATAACAAAGTTTACAACTAAATATTATTTATTATTATTATATGATGTTTACAGAACAGAATACAAAACACATTTTCTCAACAATATACGCTTTACTATTGTGAGGTTTACTAAAGATTTTATGTGTTTATATACTAGAAACCGACGTAGACAATGTGTAAGTAAGTAAACATTAGCTACAAATCTATATTAGAAATTGCTTTTAAGATTACATACAAGTTATCTAAATCAAATGTTTGCGTATATTAATATTATAAATACAAGTATTATTAAATTTATAAATTAAAAATGAATTTGTATCTAAGATGTTCAGATTTTGAAAAAAATAAAATAAACTTGACATTTCACAGAAAATATTGTTAGTGTTAACGTTAGTTCCCCTAAGCACAAACAGACGCACCATATCGTAGGGGTGTAACTTAACAACCGTTACTATCTTGAAGCTATATGTCACTGTTCACGCTTCGTTACAGAAAAATTTGTCATACAAACTAAAACTACTGGATACAGTCATAAAAACGATTGCTATCTATTCTTTCCTGATTTATGAATAAAATTATTAAATAAACTTATCTTCAGCACTAGCATATGAAACAACAGCGAAAATTATCCTTAAAAAATAAATTTGCCTGCAATCCGAACAATATTTCTTACAAGCAACCAACATTTTTAGCTATAAGCACAAGTCATGTCAAACGGGAAGACAGATATTGAAAGAAGACAGGAAAATCCTTTATTCATCAGTTTACAGCCACATTCCATTATCCTTCACTGCGTGACTCATTTTTTTTCTTTCGTTGACATTACTTGCGAAAACGACGAATAACGTACAAGTCAAAATAAAACTCAAATTTTTATATTGTCACTTTTAAATAAATAAATGCTTACATTTAATATTTTCATAATCAATAATTCATTAAAATTTCAGAATCATTATATATAATTAGTAATTGTGTGACTTAGTTAGTTATAGTTTGCATAAATCGAAATCGAAATAATTAAAATCGATTTTTATCGTTCCGCATTATTAAAGACAGGATATAAGCTTTCTGTCTTATAAGCCTTTCAATTTACTTTCAAATAACCCACATATTAGGACCAATTTCCTTTCGTTTATTATAACTGACTTGATTTACCGGATATTATTAATTAATTTAATAATCTGATGGCACGTGCCCAATTAACCAGTATTTATTGAATATTTTATTTATATACATGTATGTATAATGAAATATAACAAATTAAAATTACAAAAAAAAAATAAAAATAATAATAATTATGATAAACTAGTTGGGTTGTTACTTTAAAAGCTAGTAATTTATTTTGAAAGAGATATAAAGGGAAAGAAAAAACAATAAATTTATGAATTTCTTGAAGGCTATAATTTTGTGTTTTATCATAGGAATATCTAGTGCAATTATCGAGAAATATATCATGTTGTTAATAACTATTATACTGTAATTACACACATGTTCGAAATTAGTAAACGTCTGTTCAGCATTGTGCCTATTGTGTTTTCAAGTTTCTTTAACAGAGGGTAGAATAAAAACTTTTAGGCATTTTTAGGGGAAATACAAATTTACCCTCAACTGTAATGCTAATAAATCATGATTAAGTTGCACCATTGCAAACATGGCTGGCATAACGCATCGTTTTTATAAATCTTACGTTTTTCCCTTCCATTTAACTACCCCGATTTTACACTCGCTACAATCAAATGGAAACGCAATGTGCGAAATGGACACTTAGTGTGCTACGAAGAAATAAGCAAACAAACACTTAAGTTATAGCTCTAAATTATTTTACAAATTATATATTTACGTGTGTTATATGTATTTAGTAAGAAATAATATAAATGAAGAGAAATTGGCTTTTTCTCTAAATTGATATAATGTATCCCTAATAATCACCCTTCTCAAAAGCTATAGAATATTTGTGCTGTAACACATTTACTAAGTAAGTAACGGACCAAATGTCAAAGTGAACCGATCATATCCATTAGCGAAATCAGTTAACGTCGACTTGTGCGCTACTAAATTTCAATTGCTTGTTTAGTTAAATATACAATCAGGAATGATACGGGCCCAACCATTACTCCTAACACCTACACATTTACACATTTACACATTGTTATAAATTGAACACTCAGTAATTGTGACTCATTCGAATGTATAAGTATGCATGTATATACATATGTACATATAGATTACAATACTCCATTTATAATATGATTACCTTGTAAGTTTCTTTTAATTATTTTCATATAATTCTATGAAAATAATAATGGAATAAAATGCAGAGATTAATTTTATAAATGAAGGCATAAATTTCTGGTTGTTTGCACTTTTAAATTTTAAATCATATCTAGTTTTCAAACGGCGCCAGTAATTGATTCAGCCGGCTGCACTCGGTTCTCGGCGAGACGTCGCGACGCTTACAAACATCAACGAGAGTACAGATACGCATATGCGATGCTGTGGAACGTAACAGTGTAACACGGACGAGCGGACACGTGATTCATCATGGAGCAGAAGCGACGACAACATTAATGCTTATGTTGGTTTCATATGTATACATACATACATACATGCATACCTTATATTATTATTATAAAGCATTAAAATAAAAAGTATCAAATAGATAATTTTACATAGGCATTAGTCCTTAAGACATGTTAATTTGAAATGAGATGTATTCAATGGCGATGGTAATGTTAGAATTAGAATAACGGGATTGCATTGCAAATTCCCAATGCGACACATCTTCGTATTTCACCCGACAGATATCGTATACAATAGCGTCATGTATACACATACAATGTGGACAATAATGCATTGCGTTTCAATGCAATGCACAATAATCTCACATGAAATTAACCGTTTCTATTACATACAATACAATAAATATATATTATTTTAAATTAAAAAAAAAAACTTCATAAATTTCACCAGATATATACCTAAGTATGTAGTTAATCATTTGAAAGGCAGGTAAAAATAATTTAGGAACAAGTGACATAAAAGAAAAGTGGCAGGTAGACGACGAAGACAAGTTCTATTATAATTCTTTTGTACCTTTATACTATGTACATGTTTATTGCTTCTCCGTATTCTACTATTATTGACTCGATCCTAGAGTAAATAAATGATATTTCTAAAACAACAATGTACGAATGTTTTGTTTAACTTTACCTTTTATTGTTCCAACTATAAATTAATAAAAATAAATTTGTTTAAATTAATGTTTCAATAATGTGCACTTATTTCAATTGCATATTACGCACACAGCAATTGAAAAATTAATAAATGCATTAGTCAGGATATTTTAATTATAAAAACACTTGAGACTCATTAAGATTCCTACTTTAAATCGTTTACATTCATTAATTTTTTCTTTTATTTATTGTATTAAAATATATATAACCATTTCTATTTTTTTCTTCTTCTTCTTCTTCTTCTACTTATACAGCTAATTAGTATAACACAATAGAAACTTATTATATTCAATCATGCTGGGTGGTCAAATTTATCTTATACTTAAGTAAAATCGATTGAAATTAATTACTAACATAAAATGAAATTTATTTTTATGCTGTTAAATAGTAAAAATACTTGGAAGGCGGTGGTTGGGGGTGGTAAACATATAACAGCAATTATTAGGATATCCGCCAGTTACATATATGAAGCATTTTGTTTGCCTGACGTCATCATCAGAGCATGCAAATAACGAACAACTAGAAACATAGTAGTCATAACAAATTAATTATTTTCATGTGAAAAAAGTTTTTCTGTTTAAAGTCCTGACCCATGAAAGTAGAAAGGTCATGTTTCATTATAACTGTACTGTTTAACAACGACGGAACTATTAAATTAACTGTTTAAAATAAAATAAATTTTATTTACTTGCAAATTGTATTTTTTTTTTGTACAATCCATGTCCAGTAAAAATGTTACAGTTACCAAGATTTTTTTTTTTTTTTAAACATGTATATATGCATGCATGTACGATAATAATATTTTTTAGTTGATAAGATATACAACTAAGGTGCATTAAGGTTATTAACTAAAACATCTACTTTTAATTTTAAGTGTAAACTGGGGAACAGTGTGAAGAAATTAGAAAGCTTATATTGTTCCTTACCAAACAATAGAGAAATTGCTTTATTCGGTATCTCTAAAAACACTCACTCAGCAGCCTATAGGTACATTTTAATCATAAATTTTGTATTTATTATTATAATTATTTGGGAAATGCCAACAACATGGTAATAAAAAATAGAAAATAATAAAAATTCACTAATAAAAGAAGAAAATAAATTTATAACATTTTATATTATAGCGGAAAAAAAATATTCTCAGTTCTCTGTGGAATTCTACCATTATTAAAAAAGCTATTGTCTAAATACGTGACCAGACGAAGCGCTTCTGAATAGCATAAAATACTTCATTTTTATAACACGGTGGGGAATGGGAAGCATTATTTTTTTTTTAAATTACTATCGAAATAAATTTAATTTCATACATTTTATATAAATGTTAATTGAAAATAAACCTGCTATTTCTTTTTTATGAAATAATAAATAAATAAATGCGTAAATACTTAAAGAATTTGACGGCATGCAACGAACGCATAAAATTTTTGCCTTGTCAGCTCAGTTACCGTTCCCAGATGAAGCAATATGTAGCGGAATTACAACGATGGTCTCCGTCAATATTGTATTAATTAGCGTCGTTCTATTTCTATCCCTCCTCCCTAATTTCGGAAACGATGTTGTGTATGCGTAAGCTTAGTGCATTCGTGCAATTAATTACAATACTGACGTGGTGATATTTAAACCAGGATAATGATGAGTGCGGTCATGTCTACTCACAAATATACATTTATGAAAATGTACTCTCCTTATTTACAATTATCTTTAAATTGATTCAAAGTTAAGATGCGTATATGTAAGTATGTACATAGTTTTTTTTTATTTATTTCCAAACTTATTTATTGGAAGTATTTATTCTGATAGTTAAGAAACTTTATTAATTGAATAAGAAAAACTTTTTTCATCTTTTATCTATTATATTTTTATTCTATTGGGACGAGAAAACGATTTATACTAAGAAACAATAAAATTGTTTTATAAATTTGCCGTAGTACTAATATGAAATAAATAAATATGTACATACATATATACATATGTATATAGCGGGACATTGCGAATTGCGAAATGAACAAATATATGTATACCGGATATCACAAAGCAATTTCGTTAGAAACTAACCAATCTAAATTCAAAGCCGCTGACCGATCACCACGTTGAATCCATCGCAACCGGACGTTAGAGATCAAGGGATCGCGACCAGAGAGGACTACGACCAAATAAAATTTAATGCTCGCTGACTCTGATAATTAAATGCGCAACTAGAAAATCTATTAACATTTATATCTCAATATGTACAATTTATTTAGCTTTATATATTTCATTTGTGCATTTATTATTAACATTACTAAATTGATATCACATTGTTTGTAACTAAATAAAACGATTTATCTTTGTAGCTAATCAGTAAAGATAAAAAATTATCTTATAATGTTGAAATATCCTATATAATATTTGCAATTTATAATTCAATATAGGTACCTATGTTTATACAATAAAAATTGATTTCTTTTTTAAGCATACATATATTTATATTTAATTAACAGTTTTAAATAATTTTCTTTTAATTAATTTTAACTTCAATAAAAAATTATGTTAAATCTATTTTTTTTTTTTTTTCAAAAAAATCATATATATGTATATAGTACGTGTAAGATATTCTAATTGAAATAATTATAAAAAATAATAACTATGCATGTACGCCTATATGCACATATGTATATACATATAAGTACATATTTGATAAGTTTGAAACCTACAAATATTATTAATATGAAATGAATGTTTCATGAAGTAAGTTTGGAAACAACAAATTCTGACGTGCCATAAATACAATTAGAAACTTTGGTTTGATCAGATACCAGATATTATTAATATCAATGTTAGTAACCGTCAGAAGAGAAAATTGCATTTGTAGGCGGACTAAGTTTACTTCGATCTTTATCAAATATAACGGAACATAATACCTTTGTTAACAATTTTCAATTTAATTCTATTTGAAATACACGTAAAATATTGTCTATTCTATTGTATAATAATATTTAGATGCGGTATTTTTTAAAAGCAGGAAGGAAGAGAAACTGGTGAAGAGTTCAAACGTTACTGATTCCAAGATCTTTATCTAACTAATTGCAGAAATGATTACCGACGCTTGTAGCTCTGTTAATTATAGGGATCAATATGGTGGTGACGCCATGTTAATTAGGTCAAGTCAGCAAGGGAAATTAGACTTCTTTGTGTAATGAACTGTTTACTATATGAAACAAAACTGTTTGTACCTTTTAATTATCAATATTTTTAAGAAATACACTATAAATACAAACCATTCATATTGTTATTGTGAATGATAAACAAACAAATATTTCAATAAATGAAAGTTTTTTTTTATGAAATCAATAGGTATTTTATAAAATAAATTATATCCATTCAGAATTTATTCAATATATTTATTTCATATTTAAAATACAATATAAAATTAAATATTTATTATCCTGGATTTACGTGAGAAATAATGAATTTAAAGTAAATTTTACATATGATTCGGTATTGTTCTCAAAATAAAAATTACTATGATTGCATTATATAATATTTTTTTAAAATAAATTATCCATAAATAGAAAATGATAATTTTAAAAGCAATAATCAAACACTCGATTTTATAACAAAATGTATTCATTAAATCTTTATTGCAATTCATATACAATGTAACCGAAATATGAGATTACAGAAGTAAATATTGTACTGTGTGTGACTTAATATTACATCTAAGCGCAATCTCAATTTATTCAAAAAATAATTAATTCATATGAACGCGTATTAATACGAAAAGTGCATCATAAAAAGATATCTGACGGAAATGTTTATACTTATATATTTATATATTTACTCAAGTATAACAAATTATTATCTGCAATGAACAGCTGCTAGTTTTAGTTAGTTCCTATATTATATATACAGAAATATAATTCCTCGCCAAATGTCTCACTAAATGTGCCCACATACGAAAGCCATGTTACGCTATTGTGCTAGTGTAACTTTAAATAGCCGAAGGCAACGAACTCTGAAAAATGTTATGTGCATGTGAGAAACAAGTGGTTGCCATCTTTACCTTAAGAAATACACAAAGCTTAATGCATCAAATGCATTTCATTCTATTTTTTTCTAATTTATTTCAACGCAATATTTTTTAATATACATCTTTATAATTAAAACTATTCCAATTATCAGATAATCACATTTAAAAAATTTTAAAAATAAAACAAATCTAATAAATTATTTAAATATAAAGTATACTTTTTCATTTGATTTGGTTTTTCAATTAAAAATTTAATTTGCTTGTACTTTATATTGAAAATAAGAATTATTAAAATATATATTTATATGTAGGTAGGTAAGAAATATTTCGAAAGTTGGTAACTAAACGAAACGCATACATTTAAACAACTTATTGTTAGTTGTTGACTCACCTGTTAGAATGAAGGTGAAATGCAAACACACGCCTCTCGTTTGTTTATACATATTTAAAGTGTATCAATTGTTTTGGAAATTTATTAGAAAGATTCCTTAATTATAAAGCACTGCACTGACACTTGGGAAATTCATGTATGGCACGGCACGTAAAACATGCCGATTTCTTTGATGCCAAACACAAGAAATACACTTCCACTCACTTTTGAATAGTGACTAAATGTGGAAAACATTCCAAAGTGCAAGACCAAAGCAAAATAGCGAACCGCCGATGATACCCGAACTTACTTCGCGGCAAGCAAGCGTACTGACTGACTGATATCAAACAAACTAGTCGCGGATATCGCGCACGATGATCTAAATAAAAATTATTCTTAATTTATTGTTTGTTTAATTACTTCAAATTTAAATTTTCAAGTTAAAATTATCAAATTCGTTCAATGGAATATTTCTATACTTTAGTCAACTTTACTTTATTTGATATAAATTATTTTAAGATGTGCGTTAAATAAATAATGTTTTTTATTTATTATATAAATAATGAAATAAATAAATAAATAAATAAAATTGAAAATCAATGCAAATTTCTGAATTCATTAGATAACAAAATGAAATAAATTCATAGTCATATAACGGACGGATAAACTAGTGGAGTCTATAAAAATTCTAATAAAATTAATTCAAGTGCAATTTCGGCAAAAGAAATTGCAACGTTGTTTTAACAGAACACAAGGAACCCTCTTCTATATATAACTAGCAGTAAGGGTATAATCAGGCTGCCCTTCATTACATTTTTTAGCTGTATCAGCCCTTAAGAGAGAACGATTCTTTTTGTAATATTTTAACAAAACTGACTTCGTAAAACACAAACATTGAATATAAGTAACAGTAAATTAAAAAGAAAAATATTTTATATAAATTCTATTTGTAATTGATGTGTTATCATTTTTAATTGAGTTTTTTATTAAAATAATAATAATTTAAATAAATTTAATTTTTTTTGCAAAGTTATAGCTATAAACAAATGCTTTTCATATTATTTTAAACAATTAAAATCATTTCAATTTATTAGGTATAGGTGTAATGCACTTCATATGAGATACGTGGCGCCATCAGTCGGCAGTTGCTTGACTTTTTAATTTAATTTCATTTTTTATTTTCTTAAAATGAAGGAAGTTAAAATGTAAATGTAAATAAAATGAATTAAGACTTTATATATTTGATATATTCAACATTTTCTTTATTTTAAACATAAATTAAGATATGTAAATGTTTTTGAAATGTTACGTATAAAAGCACATGGTACTTAGCCCCGCCTCTTATCAATCTCTGAAATCTGTTTACGTTGTTGATTTATATTTAATATTTTGAAAACAATTAATTAAAATGGAAAAATTTTAATACAATTTTATATGAAATCGATTAAGTAATCAATTTTATTTAAAACATTTTAACTAAATATTGATATTATTAATTTATTCAAACCTAAAGTTAAAATTTTATATGAAAACTAATATAATTTCATCAATTTTTGTAAATAAAGAATAGATATTATCAGAAACAATAGATAAATATTAAATTATAACTATAAATGCGTTTTATATTTTATTAAACAATGAAAAACATTCCAATGTATTAGGTATAGGATTCGTTTCATATGAGATATCTGGCACCATCACTCGGCATCTCCTTGCACTACAAATTTAGTTTTAATGTAATATTTTTAAAATAAAAAAACTGATACAATTGTATGTACTCAGGATCAATTAAAACTTTATATATTTGATTTATTTAATATTTTTTCAATTTAATAATATAAATTGAGTTGAAGAAATGTTTTTGAAATGTAATGTATAAAAGTACATGGCCTCTTGTCAATTTTAGCTTTTCTTAAATATTTTCCGTAACGCGAAAAAGAAATGGAAACTTTATGAATAATATCAATTCAGAATTCAATAAACATCATTCTCAATAAATAAATTTCAACTAATAAACATTAATATAACAGTGGTATTAAGATAAAATATTAAATAGCGTAAATACATATGATTTGCCCCGACCCTTTAAAATTTCTTATTTATTTAGTATTTTAAAATACTTAGTACATGAAAAATGAGATATATTTTAACATAAATGTAATCGATAAACTAAGATTTAAAGATTAAAAATAAAAACAAATGATTCTAAATGAAATTGGTTTAATTGAAATCAGTTTCATGTTCATTATTTTGATATGATGATATTATGAAGACATATTTTGATTATTTGTTTTATTATACATAGGTATATTTGAAACCACGAAAGCGCTATATATAGTGTGGCGTTACTTATTTCATTTTCATACCTGAAAGTCTACTTATTTTTATATATTTTACGCACCCGTTCACCTACTTATATTGAAATTTATTTATTTATTATTATTATATAAAATTTATATTTACGTAGATGATTTTGTTGCCTTTGTTGTTTCTACTTTTATACGGCAATTTGTTGCAACATTATTTTATATTTGTAATTATAATTATATTATAAATTATTTCATAGCTCTCTATAATGCAACTCTATTAATTTTTTTAAAAGTTTTTGTTATTTATATAATTTTGATTAAAATAATTAATTATTTGGATACTTGTTTAGTATATCTTAGACGCCGCGTTTTTTATTTTTTTTTTCAATTTAATAACAATAGTCATCTTTATATTTGAACAAATATTTACTGTTATATTATTGATTTAATTTTTCCATGTTAAACTCTTTATTGGTTTATCTTCTATTTATTAAGGTTTTAAAATTTCACATTTATGTCACACATAATGGCACAATATTAATAATATTT
>CM008238.1:6734268-6746682 GCA_002278615.1 Pogonus chalceus | reverse complement strand
TTCATATATTCCTTAAGTTATTTCAGGAATATCAATGATATTTTTATATGATTTTCAAAACTTTGATTGATTTAAATAAAATAATAAAATAAAATGTATTATAAATAATTAAAAGAACTAAATAAAGTGTCAAAGTATAGGAAAAATAATTGTTTTATACAAATACAATATAAATATGTTAAATTCTGCGTAACATAAATATTAATTAATCCATCCATATGAGTTGAAGAAATATTTCACAGATTTGAATGGAATGTTTATGTGGAACAAACGATCAATATAATAATAATATTATATTGATTGAAATCATTGACTTTTCATGGT
Organism: Pogonus chalceus; assembly: GCA_002278615.1. Taxonomy (NCBI): domain Eukaryota; kingdom Metazoa; phylum Arthropoda; class Insecta; order Coleoptera; family Carabidae; genus Pogonus; species Pogonus chalceus. The sequence continues at coordinate 6,746,358 of CM008238.1, read as the reverse complement.
ATTTTTGCTCGTGCTTTGTTCATGGCACAGCTCCCACGTAATTATATTGCAATAATATGGCATACCTTTAATTGTATCACTAATATTTCCTCTTTGCATACCAAGCTTTATAGTTTCTATTATTGTTACTTGCTTTCCGCAATCTCACTTCAATGCCACCAACATTCATTAATAAAAGCTTCATTTATTCCCAACCGTTTGTTCTATTATTATTTTATTATAATATTTTCTAACGAAAATTCTCACGAATTTTTATTTATTTATTTTATATATACATATATAACTAGTTCGTTATGCTAATAAACTAATAAATTTTATTACTTTCCTATAAATTTATGAATTGCGCTATAATTAATATATTGATCATGAAATCGAATGTATTGAATTGTTATTTCTATAGAAATTACTCTGAGAAATATTTTCTAAATATTTCAATTCAATCACAACAAAATTATACTATATGATTTGTGGAAAGTAATACATTAGGGGTACTTAGTGTGTTGCGCCGCATGATAAACTAATTATGTATTGTCCCCTGCTTAAAAGAGTCAACCTTGTCGTGGTAGCAGGGCTTAGTTATTCAAGTAGAATAATGACAAATAGACTCTTACCAATTTTTATTTATATTTTCATTTCAAGATTACAACCCTACACAATTAAATTCCTAAAGAATGCATTAATAGCTTTGTTGCAAGATAACCAAAGAGAAGTGTGTTAAAAATAACGCCGCGCTTAATTTATTGATTAGAAATCGTAGATAATCGTTTTGGTCTTCCAACGTAATTTTTTATATTCCCTTTGGGCAGTGGTCTCTGTAGGGATGTAAGGGGTAGCGTTCACAAGAATAAGGTCTATGAAATCTGAAAAAGGTCCTTGTTTAGTGTTAAGTCATCCCTCTGACACAGTGCGGCGTCAAACAAAATGCATTGTTCGATGGAATCCGATGGTGGGCGGGCACCAACGAAAGGTTCAAACGATTCTTGCGGCAAGAGATCAAGTTAGCGTTAGCCGTAAGTGAGTGACTTGGGTTTATGTCTTGAAATGATGTTGTACATGGGGTATATATTTTAAATAAAGTATATTTACTCCTATAAAGAATGCTATATTGTTTTCCTTCAATATTATTCCAAGTTATCTCTTTTAACAATCTTTTTAAGTTATGAAAATTGTTTTCAATATAACATGCAATTAGTATACATGTAAAAATAAATAAATAATAAAAACATACAATTAATTAACAAAACAAATCTGTACCTCACGCTACTGAACCAAGAAAACCGATAAGTTCTGAAATCTGTATGTCATCTGTATTTTATTACTTAGCTGTTTGCAAAATCGATCGCAATACAACGAATTTTTTTTTATTTAACTTTAACAAATTCTTTTGAGTGATAACATGACATGTTTTATTGTTTTACCGTATCTATCAATCATTGAATTTTATTGAGTTTTAATTGTTGTAGACTTAAATAAGATAAAATGTGAAAAATTTTATTTTTTTCATACCTGTTTCATTTTTACTTCGAATACTTAAAACAGATAAACACTCGAATAAAAATATTTTCTCTGGGTAAGGCAATCTTTTAACTTTTTCCTGGTATTGTTGAAGATACAGGTTCAAAAACAGGTATTTCGAAAACTATCCTCATCAATTTATATAGAAATTCTTTATTTACGAGTTCAGTACATACTTATATATTGTTCATTGAAAATATTAAATGTTCTTCTAAATAATTTTATTAGACTTCTTTTAATTTTTTGAGTATCTGATACAAATAATTGATTAAGACTATACAGAGCAGCCCTTTTGTAATTGTCTAACTGAGCTAGGAATTCCTGGGCAAAAGATAGTTGCTTCTAAGTTATATTTAAATAAATCTTGCAATAATAATAATAGAAAGAATTTCTGTTGCATTGAAACTCAGTCACCCTTAAATTGAAAATAAGATACCATCAAATAGATGTACCAATGCAGTATCTTCGAGAAGATTTGCGCAACAAGTAGTAGAACCTATGCATTTATTTATTTAGTTGATGGTTGAAGTTGAATCAACTTTATTTATAACACTGATAAGGAAGTAATAAAGAAATTGTGCAGCTCCAGCATCCTACGCAGATTTATATCCACTATTCTCACGAATGTGTTTTCAATTGTTGCCGTTTTTACTCGCATTCCATTTTATTTGTTTCCAAACGAATCGATGCTCAGTTCAAAAGACTTTCACACAAAATTATAAATTTTCTTCACAATCAAACACAATGTATTTATGAATTATAGAGTTTAAGAAATTCATAGTTACGGATTGAAATGGTAAAAGAGCTTTTGAAAGACAAGAGACCACCACCCATCAAACGAAGAACAAGTACTGTACCATATCGTACGCAACGTGTAATAAAGATTCGCTCATGTCTCATTAATAAAATTTATTACACCTGATATGTCAAGCAGAATGTCACGATAAATTTAATAACAACTATCTGATACTTAAGACAATGTTTCTAGTTTTAATTTGTTTACTCCGTTGATAAGTGTAGTGATGCAGTATATGTACAGGACAAGCCTAAGGTCACTACTTCCACAAATCGTAAATTATACTTGCGATGAAAATGATGACATGTCCCAATCATGGTTCATATTTTTTTATATATTATACACATATTTTTAGTCGTTTCTTAGAAATAACACATTTTTATTTATCTTATGCACCCATCTTCAATTTGTTTCAAACTCGATATCACTCATTTTTCGAAAAATATTTTGCAATATCCCTGGCTCTTTGAAAAGTTATCTAGCTTCTAGTTGTAACAAGCTTGTGCACCTTTAGAATAATTACAAAATGGACAATTGTAAGTTCAAATAGGTTAGCTCCATTTGACTTAATGTAATGGGAATAATTATTATGATATAAACAAAAATAAGCAGTCTTCCAGGTTTCTTCAAAAGTCGTTTTATAAATATTTAGAAAAAGACCGTGGCTTTACAACTATACAAATTGAAACAGAAATATTTTTATGATGAAAAATAATGTTTAGAAGATATAAGTCAAAGGAAGTATTATAAATACATAGTTTTTTAGATTTTACTTCCAAAATTCTTCAAAAAATCAGTGTCCAACTAAAGAATCTTAGCTACGCTTGTAGCAACAAATTGCTTATTTTTATCATTGATCAGTTTTAAATTAATTTTATAATAAAAAATAATGTTTAGAATATATAAGTCAAAGGAAGTATTATAAATACATAGTTTTTTAGATTTTACTTCCAAAATTCTTCAAAAAATCAGTGTCCAACTAAAGAATCTTAGCTACGCTTGTAGCAACAAATTGCTTATTTTTATCATTGATCAGTTTTAAATTAATTTTATAATAAAAAATAATGTTTAGAATATATAAGTCAAAGGAAGTATTATAAATACATAGTTTTTTAGATTTTACTTCCAAAATTCTTCAAAAAATCAGTGTCCAACTAAAGAATCTTAGCTACGCTTGTAGCAACAAATTGCTTATTTTTATCATTGATCAGTTTTAAATTAATTTTATAATAAAAAATAATGTTTAGAATATATAAGTCAAAGGAAGTATTATAAATACATAGTTTTTTAGATTTTACTTCCAAAATTCTTCAAAAAATCAGTGTCCAACTAAAGAATCTTAGCTACGCTTGTAGCAACAAATTGCTTATTTTTATCATTGATCAGTTTTAAATTAATTTTATAATAAAAAATAATGTTTAGAATATATAAGTCAAAGGAAGTATTATAAATACATAGTTTTTTAGATTTTACTTCCAAAATTCTTCAAAAAATCAGTGTCCAACTAAAGAATCTTAGCTACGCTTGTAGCAACAAATTGCTTATTTTTATCATTGATCAGTTTTAAATTAATTTTATAATAGAAAATAATGTTTAGAATATATAAGTCAAAGGAAGTATTATAAATACATAGTTTTTTAGATGTTACTTCCAAATTTCTTCAAAAACAGTGTCCAACTAAAGAGTCTTAGCTACGCTTGTAGCAATAAATTATTTATGCTTATTATTCATTTACTAAAGAATATTTTTGAACAGTTTTAAATTAATTTATTTCACAACTAAGTAATTCGCAACTTATTCAAAAGTTTACTAAGGTACGCATTGAACAAATAAACTTTTCATCTTCGCAACTCCTGGATAAGACTATTTAGACTTTTTAAAATAACAATTGTTCATTTTCTAATTAATCTAAAGATTCACAGGCTCATTAGAGTTATCCTAGATAATATCAAGTTTACAAGAAAAGCTATTTTCCAAATAGCCCAAAAACTTACCCTAAAAAACAAAACAAGAAGAATTTTAATAAGATTAAATAGAGATTATAGCCTGGAATGCATTGATATAAAATAAGATAAAATAAATTGCATTCGGAAAGGAAAATTTGCAACTGAAAATCTCAGTCCAGTGTGGATAGAAGCATCCGAAAAATAAGACGTAACTTTTCATAAAATGAATGAAGGAATGAATGAAAGTAAAAAAAGGTGCATTAACGGTACTTAGCAAAAATTTTTCGGGTGGTCCAGCATATAATAATGTACGTAATCTTTGTATTGTGTTGTGGGCATGTGACCAAAGCTCCTTGTTGGTCACATAGGCCTGTTTCACACGAGTAATACAAACACATGCCCAGGAAACATATGAGCATGTGTATGTACACATAAAAATGAATGTGTATTTGTAGGAATACTCTGGGAAGCAGGAGCCATGAATGGGAACAACCTAATCACCTGTTCAATATGTCTACCTATACAGAATCCACTGTTAAATGCGTATGTAAGAGCTAAAGTGTCTGCCGACGAATTCTTGGTATTACAAATAGAAATACATACATACATAGAAGATTTCTTACTTAGTTGTAGTCGTTGTGAATTTATTTGTAGGTGTGTTTGTGTGTATTTTATTTTCAAAATAATATAAAACAAAACTGAATATAATTAAATTGTAAAACTGCAGGGAATATATTTATGATTTAAATTATTTGCAGAAGATATGCTTATTACTTGCATTCTCATCTGCAATGAAATGTTTCTTATTTACTCGTGCTATTCAAATAGATAATATTCATTTTATTAAGAAAAATAATGTTTGCATCAATTTAATTTGAATCTGATTAGGAATATGCGTTGTTGAAAAAAATATTAGTATAATTTCTGTAAATCCGATTCATTATTTTAATCTGAGATTCGCGCATTCCTGGAGAGATGCACTTTTGTACAAAGGACAGTACAAAAAATTAAGCTAAAATTTAAATTTTCGTGGCTAATATATGTAAAATTCCTTTTGTTTAAACTAAATTTATTTGGATGCTTTTATACTTCAATTACTTCATGGATCACTCGTCCAAAGTTATAATTTCATTTGCAGAATAATTTTTAAGATATTTTATTTTATATGTTTATAGTTTTAACTATTTGGTCGCTATAAATAAGAATCATTTTATCTAAATTCAGATTAATGGAATATTTTTATATTTTGATAGCTTCATGAATCATTCTGGCAATAAAAGCTTTTCTTAAATATTTATAAAATTTGTTTAAGGGTATATTACTTTGTATGTTTCCTCTGCTAGCTATTTTCGTATTGAAAATTTATATATTTTAGCAGCTTCACATATTATTCAAGCAACGAAGATCTTATAAAAGTTGTAATTTCATTTTCCAAAATAATTTAAGGATATCTTACTGTTTTAACTATCTGAGCCATATAAATTTTCCTTATCTACATATATAAAAATTATTGAATATTTATATATTTTAACAGTCTCACGTATTATTCAAGCAATAAAGGTCTTGGAAAAGGGACGAAAAATGATTTTATTCTCTTGTCAATCATTTTCCTGATTGACAAAGCATGAATTAGTAAAAATTACGTTAAAATAACAGGTTTTAATTAAACAACTAAACACAGTTAGTGTAAAATAAATAGTTCATGTCATTATTGAATAAATATATATGAATATAATAAATTGGATAATGTCTAAAAATATATTTATCATAATTTCCTGCACATGAATCATATTTGTGAACATTTCTCTATCAGTGAACAACAAGTAATAATAATAATGTTTGCATGCAATGCGTAAGTATTTCTCTGAATACATAATTGAATAATACTCATCTGGCGACAATTTTCTGCTATTTAATTTAGTTTCTAAGTGCATATCGAATATCAAATACATAATTTCGAAAATTTATAGCATTTATATATAGTTATCTTTATATCCCGTGTGTATAATTCTATGGCTGTTACTTGGCGCCAGTGAAAAAGCAACGGTTCTAAGTTATAAGCGTTAGTAATACACAAGAAAATCATGTCATATTGATAACACGCGCTTAAAATATCATATTTTCGTATTTATTTCGGTTTGTGTAAACATTTATTTATAGTATCTATGTACATATATATGTATGCTAATTTATTTCGTTACTAGATTTTAGATAATTGTTTTTTAAACTGTTTATCGAAATATTTTTATCAATTTTATGTTTGAGTGTACTTACTGCTAGTAGTTAATATAAAATAATTCATATATTTAATTTGGTATTAGATTTTAATTAGTTCAAAGTGAAGTTTAATCCTTTATAACCTTCAATTAATGTANAAAAGAAGTATTGGCAAAATATATTTGTAATTATTTTGTTAATTTGCGGAAAACTATTTGTAGAAACTAATTTAAGCACTGAAATAATTTTGTAAAATTTCAGCTGCTTATTAAACTCTTTTAATAAAATATTTAAAATAATTTTTATAATTTAATATTACTTTTAATAAATATATTATTATTTTTAATTGTTATTAAGATTATTGATTTTTATTATAATGCATTTTTGCAGTACTTGTTGCATCGGTTTTTACTTTTCTTCTGATACACATCTATCCCTAAATTTACGCGAAATCTTTCTTCCAGGAGGATTTATTTTACGCGAATGGAAATCCTATAAGTTAAGTATAATGAAACAAAAATTGGAATTTTAGAATATAAATATATTTAAGCCAGCTAAGTTGTTGTAAGCGTTAAGGAACTTTATTTCGCGTTATATAGATACCGTGTTATAGGAAAGTTAATTGTAAATTCTTGTTGCTATTAAAATTAATAAGAAAATATATTTCCTGGCATAAATTTCCTCTAAATGGTGTAAAAAAAACTTAAATAAAACAGAAGATATTATAGTAATCATATTTTTTTTTAACTTTTATATGTATTTATATCTATCGAATCAGTTTTTTTATAATAATTTAATCTTGAATAATGAATTTAATATATTTTTGAAGCTACGCCGCTGTTTTCATTAATTTGACGGCGCTCTGACTTGTAAGTAGCATCTTACGTCTTACACCACCACCCGCATATTATGCTGTTCATTCATGAATATGCTTCTTTCGTGTCGAAAGCTTCTATGCATGAGAGAAGAATCAGACAGAGGCGTAGAATCATATATTTACAAATTGAACATTTTTACATAAATATTTCCATTTATTTTCAAAATATTATTATTTCCGTGAGAAACTTCAAATCAGTTTATTATCCTTCTAAAGTTTGCAAATTTCTGCTAAACGAAAATTTGTGAATGAAGCCATTTACACTGAATGGTTAATAAAAAAAGGTTTGGAAATATTTTTATTGAAGGCCATAAACAAGACGAAAGTAAAATTAAATTCCATATTCCATGTAATTGCAAAATAACAGTAATAGCACCCAATGATACCTACAATAAAGGCGAAGCCGACAATTTTTTATAACAACACGTCAGATGATTTTTTCAAAAATTACTCTTGTCGGAAACCAGTTTTATTGGATGTTGTATTTTATGTTCAACAATAAATACGAAATTTTCTATATAAAACCACTTTTGTAAATATTTATTTCCAATAGATTCCGATACTTAGAACTGGAACTAAGCGAAAACCACTGTTCAATTTAAAGAATACAAGTTTTTTTTATGGAATCGTCATAAAAGTTAAGTTATATTGTTTAATTTATGTGTGAATATATTTTTTCATTCATATTTAAAATGAAGAATTTATTAAATAAACAATAAAAATATCTAATTCCAAGAAATGTACCAAAAATTCTTCTTCCTCTATGTGTAGAACAAATATATGCGTTAGCTGATCCGTCTTATCTAGCACTACACTAAATAAGTTCTCAGACTTTAGAATTATGAATTGGCCTATGGAGTATTTACTGTTACATTGTTGTTGCATTGTATTTGTTTACAAGACTTTTGGTCTTTTTACGGAATGCTTTTGGTATGTTAGGGCGCCGACATAAGTGCCTTTTGCGCACGTAAACAAATGCCGGTGGTCCATAGACTTCTTAGTAAAGTGTACAAATTTCAGAAGCTGTAGTAGCTTATGAAAACATGAACAAGTGAATGTGTTCAGTGTGCACAAACTAACAGAACTTGAGGATTTATCAATGAATAAAAGCAGATTTCTAACGCATTGCCACTACCGCAAACATGCAGCCCAGTCCGATCATGTGTGTAAATTTGTTTTCTTCAATGGAATTTTTCAACTTTGTAACCGTTTCCTCTTCCTCCTTTAAATTCTTGTCAATTATTACTCACACTTCATTGCAGATGCAAACATTACTTTTCTCACATTCATTACAAATATTTTCATTTAATTATGATTCCATAGATAATATTTATTTATTTGGTAAGACTTTATCAAAACATCTTTAAATTTGTTGAAATAATTCTTAGCACAATGACTCTGAGAAATGATCCTTTTTACTTTATGATTAATATATACATATTCCCTCTATTTACACGAAGTATCTGGTTTCAAGTCGATCTGTAATCAAATGATAATTGTGGAAGTAGAGTGCAAGTAAAAAAGATTTCACCAGTTTCGATCCGCGTTGTATAGGAACCGTGTTACATAGAAACCGCTTATATAGAAGGGTTGACTATAACAGGTAACTTAAGAGACTAATAAATATGCCTATTTTTAATAAATTAATTTTACAAATAACATACTTTGCAATTGTTAATAAAAAGAATTCAGTTAATGTAAAATTGAAATTTTTGGAAATTTGTTTAAATTATTCAGGAAATGTACTTTTCAATTTTATGATTAATATACCCATCCCTCCATTTACACGATGTATCTGACTCTACTTCGATTTGTAATTGAATGATAATCGCATAAGTAGAGTACAAGTAAAAAAGCTGTCACCATTTTCTGTAAGTGCTAGTGAGAAAAACTTTTTTAAATTTGTCGAAAAAATTCCTAGCACAATGACTCCGGAAAATTAGCTTTGCAACCTTATGATTAATATACCCATCCCTCCATTTACACGAAATATCTAGTTTTACGTCGATTTGTAATCAATACCAATACCAATATATGTTTAAGTCTCTTCAGGGTAAATATCTTTGCATAGCATATAAGTAAATTCTTTTGAGAATATCTTTGAAAAGTCTACTTTTGAAATACTTTTTAATAAATATTTTGAATAATAAAGCTAGAAATGATAGTATCGGGTAATTCTTTTGAGTTTTGGAAACTGTAAAAGCGCTTAAAGGAAGTCGTATGAAGATTGCATGAGATTTTCTGTTAAAAATGAAACCTTGTCCTTTGGTTAAAGTTATGAGAAGTATTTTTTTTTGTTTTGAAATGTAGGGGGATATATGATACATTCTTATATGAATCCGTACCTGTTTTCATTTCAGATTCCACATTTATGACCAGAATTTGTTCGACAAACATCGTTAGCATCGTACAGCAACCTCGGAATTTTTGTANTGCTTTGCTTTGCTTTGCTATGTATGGGAATGCATCTAATACTTTCTTGATTGATCATCACATGTTACTTTTGAGGAAAATTGAATTTATCATTGTTGAGTATTCATTTCACTCCAACAACAATTAATTGTTCAATTATAATGAATCCAGCTTCAGACTGCTTTTAACTTTAACATACATAAAACATGTTTTATTTAATACAACTTATCAAGCTGAAATATCAAAAATAAAAGCGAAAATAACCCCTATAAGTATGATCAAGTTCAATTTAAAATATCTTTATCATCTGAAAACTTCGAAATATTCAAGAAACGTTAAATTAACTATTGATTTATCTTCTGTTTTTATCAGTTTTAATGAAAATACTTAAATGTAATAAAATATCTTTATTTATTCTGGGAAAAATTAGACTTATCAATAATCTTAGTTTATCACGGCAAAATATATTTTAAAAAACTTCAAGAAGCAAAATTTATTTTCGAAAATCCTAAAATTGATATAATTGCTGATGTATAGCTTTCTTTATGCCATTTTTGGGGAAAATAAGAAAATTTCTAATTATAAAGTACATAAATAAGAAAAATTGTTCATTTTTAGTTAGTATAAATCTTTGAAATCTCAAAAATAACCCAAATTTTTTAATCAATTTTTATAAAATAATAAAAATTATTCCTTACGCCTTCCTATACATATAATTTAAGCTACATTGATGGTTTATCACATGATAAAATCCATTTTAAAACTTCTCTATTTGATTTCGAGGAATTTTTGTAAAATCAGAAATATAGCTGATATATAACCTTTAATTTTTATCAATTTTCTTAAATTTAATTCTATTTAAAATGCATTTTAAAATATATCTATATCACTCTTGCGAAAACATAAAGTCTTACTTTTTAAATAATAAACTATAAGGAAAGTAAAGCAATTTAATAAGAGTAACCTTGCAAATAATCAGTTTATATATCATAAAATTGACTCCAAAAAAAAAAAAGATAATATTTAAACCAACGGACAAAACAACTCATATGAGTAACATATTGTAAATGAAATGTGTGTGGCACAACGGAACCGGAAAGACTCAAAATCGGTACTTTTGGCCGAAACACAGAAACACACACCAGTAGGTTTCTTAGAAATATTTTGAACAACATTTAGGCGTATAAATAAACAGGAAAACTGGGTCATTGCAAAGTTTTTAGTTGTAATATTTAGTTTCACTAATGTTTTACTGTTTTGGTCATTAAATTCTATTTCAACAAATATTCAACCGAAAAAAATGTTCATGTTGTATTTTAATAGAATGACAACACTTTAAGAATATATAATATTCATATTAGAGAAATAATAAAAGACATCTTCCTCAGGAAGTACGTATTTGATATGTGTTTTCTTAGAAACTTTACAAAACATAGACTTTATTTAAAATGCACGACTAATAGTAAAGGTAGTAAAGATGATTTTTAAAGATAGTTATGTATGTTCGTATTTAAAGATTTTCTAGCGTGTCATTTTAAATTAATCATACACGGTGTTCTTCTAACAAAGAATATTATGCAAAACTATTTTATTCACTTGACAATGACGTTTACATCCTTGCGTATTGCAAATAAATTTTATTCTTCAACGGATTCTTGAAATTTTATTCAGTTTGAAGAAATAAGAGCGATAACCTTATATTATCAGAGTTACTGTCTTCTATTCTTTTTTAAAGTTATCAACAAGTTTTTTTGGGATGAATTTCGTACAAAATTATCCTATTTATTGCAAAATTTATAATATTTCCCAAATAATCTTGAGCAGTTTTTCTTAGCTGGGGTCCGAGAATAATTTCTAACTGTTTTATGAGAAATGTAAATTGAATAAAGGGTAGTTTTTACAACTTTTCAATTAATTTAGAGCACTGTTTCTTAATCTGGGGTGCAAGAAAATATTTCCTGGGGTACGAAAAAGTATTTCCTAGGGCGTGAATAAGTATTTCTTGGACTGCAATAAATATTTCCAGGGGTACAAAAATGCTTTTCCAAGAATACGAGAAAGATTTCCAGGGATGCAGGGCTGCATTTTCAGGGGTGCGAGAAAGTATTTCCATAGACACGGAAAAGCATTTCCAGAGATGCGAAGAATCATTTTCAGGGATGCAAAAAAGCAAAGCTTTTCCAGGGTCGTGAGCAAGCATTTCTAAAGTATGTGGGAAAGCATTTTCAAAGAGCCGAGAAAATTTTCAAACAATCTAGAGCAGTTTTTTCTTAAACTGGGGGTGTGAGAAAACATTTTTAAGGGGTTTAAAAGAAGTTTCTAATTTT
>CM008238.1:6704238-6717984 GCA_002278615.1 Pogonus chalceus | reverse complement strand
TAAATAAATTTGAAACATACAACTATTAATCTATTAACTATAAGTTTTTTTTATATTAATTAAAATAACTTCTCTTTGATGTTAAACAAAGAAGTAGAATAACCAAATATTTAATTTAATATGAACTAAATAGTGAATATCAGTTATTAAGATTTTTATAATCAATTTAGCATGGTCAATAAGTAATTTGACTTTTTATATTAACTAAATTTAAAAAAAAATAACTAGATATCTAAAAAAGTAGTTATTTCGGAAATAATTTTTATTAAACAATAAATAAAGTGTTTGTTCAATACATGCGTGTATAAACCGCGTAAGAAAGCAATCTGCAATATGTCTTGATCAACAACTTATAAATTATGATTATAACCATTACCGCATTATTTATTGAAGCCATTCATTTAAATTGACATAAAATTACTAAACCATTTATTCGTGATTATTTTCATGTACTTTGTCTCGTCTCTCGGTAATTAATTACCATTCGATTGTTGTTTCTTTGTTTCATTTTATACAATAAATACACAAGAATTGAACATTCTGCAACTGTGCACTAAGATTCTAAAGTAAAAAACCGTTTAAATTCATTGTAAAAATGGAATATTTTGTTCCACTCATTAGGATTAGATGAGCCTGAACATACATACATTGAATTTATTTTCATTTCATTATATATTTGTTCAGAATATATTTTAAATGTTTCTCATTCAATGCAATTTATTATTTGTAAAGTATCATGCGTTATAATTTAATTAAACCATAATAAAAACGTTCAATTATTGTATTAATGGCTATAAAATTTATATATTTTTTATATTAATGTTTGTACAATTTATAACTTAATTATTGTTAACTTTGCAATTGAAATTAATACAAATGAATTTATGTTTTGTTTTAAAACTATAATGATTGTTTAAGTTGAAAAGTAATAAAATTATTTAATTTTTTTTATTATTCCAAATGGATCCATGAATAATAAGTACGCATATTTTGGTACAGCATATATTTTAGATATAAACAGAAAGATGCAGGGCCGGTGTAAGAAATTGTAGGGCCCAATAAAAGTAAAAATTAAATGAAGGACGCAGGACAAAATTTAATCAAATTAATGCTGGACTTTTGGCTGCAGAAAAATTAATAAAATTAACATTGATTTCTCTACAATATAACAAAAAGTAAGGAAATTTTTATAGCTAAAAAGAATATTTTAATCAATATTAATTCTAATGAACTTAGATTTTGATTCTCTTTTCTTCAAAGTACTGTTTTCATAAGTATTGTATTGTAGACTTTCGAAAAATTGTATAAATTTCTTATTTTAAATAAAAAAAGAAAGATGCAGGGCCGGTGTAAAAAAATGCGGGGCCCAATTGACTCAACAAAAGTAAAAATTAATGTAACACGGGTCCTCCTAAAGGCACAAGACAAAATTTGATCAAATTAGTCAAATAAATAATAAATAATACCGGATTTCCGATTGCAAAAATGTAAGGACATTCGTATAATTTGAAAAAATATTTGAAACAAGATAATTTTAAATAGAGTTATATTTTTTTGGCTCTATTTTGATTCTCTTTTCCTCAAAGTACTGTTTTCATACGTGTTGTATTGAAGACTTCCAAAAAATTTAATAAATTTCTTATTTTAGATAAAAACAGAAGGGTGCAGGGCCGATGTAAGGAATTGCGGGGTCATATTGATTCAACAAAAGTAAAAATTAATGTAATACGAAGCCTTCTAAAGGCACAAAACAAAATTTGATCAAATTAGTCAAATATAATTAATACCGGGGTTTCGGCTGCAGAAAAATAAATAAAAGTAAGGACATTCATATAATTTGAAAGATAATTTGAGAGTTATATTTTTTTGGCCCTATTTTGATTCTCCTTTCTTCAAAGTAGTGTTTACATACGTATTGCATCGTAGACTTTCAAAAAATTTAATAAATTTCTTATTTTAGATAAAAACAAAAGAGTGCAGGGCCGATGTAAGAAAGTACGGGCCTTAATTGACTTAACAAAAGTAAAAATTAATGAAGCGCGAGGCCTCTTAAAGGCACAGAACAAAATTTGATCATATGAGTCAAATAGACTTAATTGTAGATTTTTGGCTGCAGAAAAATAAATAAAAGTAAGGACATTCGTATAATTTTAAAGAATAATAAAGAAGAAGTTAAATTTTATGAAATATATAGATGGATAAGCTTAAAATATATTGTAATCATTCTTTTAGTTCTTTAAATCTAATGTGGAAGAACATATTATAAACAATGTTTTTATAACTTAAACTTTCTTTCCCGATTAGTTTCGAAATTATGTTTTTAAGTGTATATTACTATATATTTCTAATTGTTACAGCATTTACTTATAAAGAACCATATTAAGATAGAAATAAGACGTTTTTTAGATAATAAATTGTGTTAGATTAGAAATAAATAAAATGATAAATAATCTATTTTAAGAATTAACTCCGATATAAATACAAAGATTTGGGAACCCCCGATGTTCCTTAGAAATAAATGATAATTGACTTGCTTTCCGATTAATAAATTAACATTTCTTGGTTTTATCTAACCTGCCACGAAACCCTATTCATAAACATAAGCATGATGTTAACCTGCCAATCAAAATTTTTTATTATTAACGTTATAACAAGTTTCTGAATGTTGTTGTTAAATATATTGACAATAAACCGAAATTGTCGACGGACTTAAAAATATTTTTTTACTTCGTGTGTAAAGCAAAGANGTTATATTTTCAACAGAACAATAATATTTTGGGTGTACTTATTAATTCCTAACAAAATTATTATTATGTGAGGTCTGGTGAGAATAAAATAATTAAACACCCTCCTAAAATGACCCGCATATGAGTAGACTAAATTCTGTTTAAATTTAGGGGAACGTTAAATTATGGTGTCATGTTTTAACAAAGAAACCACAAAGATAGAATTACATTTATGGCTTATTTAATAATAATATACAGTAACCCTTTTAATTCCGATCAATCAATATCTTAATCATACTAAGGGCGTTTGTATGTGTTTATTTACTAACTATGTCACTTTAATAAACTTTTAAATATTAAAAATATGGTTTCTATTAAGTATATATACTTTAAAAATATATACATACATTAATATTAAGTTTTAGTTTATTAATCATTAATTTCAATTGATGTAAATCGAATGTTTTATAAAAATGATCTATATACTAATAATTTATCTATATTAAACAAGAATCTTATAACTTTGTTTCCTTGTCGAAATACAAGAAGATTCTTCTAACATCAATAGAAATTTGTTAATATTTTTCCTTAATTTAATAAAAAATATTGCCGCGTATCTGTTGAACTTTGAAACATTGTATTTTGATTACATCAGAAGCCCTTGTTTCTTAAGAAATTTTATCTTTTACTGTAATTGTCGTATTGACCTATTTCGTAAATGTACAAGGTTACAACAAATTTTTCATTAAAATTTACATTTGTCCCTTCATTTACGCGATGTTTTATACGCGAATAAAATTTTAAAAGTTCCATGTATATTATTATAGATCGTCTATATATAACGCGATTTTGTACATCACTCCAAAAACTGAACTGGCTTAAAAATATTTTACTGCGATTTAAATTCAAACCCATGTAGAACTGACACTTTGCGGAATTTAAGGAATAAGTTTACTTTAAAATGTAAATCAAATGTATGAGAAAGATATTTCGAAGACATTTCAACCCTTTCTCAGTTTTTTCATGAAATTTAAATTGAATTCAGGGTTCGTGTTTTTTGTTCACATTTTTGTTCATCCCAAAACTCGCTTATAAAAGTTTATCATATCTTTAACTTCAGTAATAATACTTAAATATTTCCGTTTCATCTTAAAGATAAATGATTTTATACTATTAGTATTAATTTATTTATATTGAAAGTTTTAAGATTATTTCAACCCTTAAACATAATTTAATCATAATTGCTCGGTTATATATTAAAATATGAATAGTTAATTTTAATTATTATGTATGATTAAACAATTTTAGTCTTTATATCGTCTTGCATTGCGGCCTGTAATAAATTGTTCCAGGACAGAACGAGGCAATAAGCAAGATCATTGGATCGCGAGTCCACCTACGCGGTGAATACCGGGTTCAAATTGCGTCGACGCCGGGAGCATTCTCTCACGAGGGTGGAGCACCCCAAAACCCACGCAAACATGTACTAGTACGCATGCTCGAAATATATTTCACTTGTAACTATTTGTTACTACTATAAAAACATAAATTAATAATGTATTAAATTGCAGATTTGGATACTGTCAAAATAAAAATTTAGTAACCAAATCCCAAAGGAGAAATATGTCAGTATTTTTCCACAGACTAAATTTTTGAGTTTTTGGAAATTCAACCTTCACCCAAAGTCTTTTGAATAAGATTTTGGGCTTAAGCAAATTCCAACGACATGTTTCGTAGAAGTAAATAAATATTTAAGTCCAATCCTCAAAATAACAAGCAAAGAATGTAAATTAAAAAATGTACGTATAATAAAAAGAAGAAAATGCAAACGGTATAAAAAGCATTATTGTTAACATAACGATAGCATTTTAATATAAAAATAAGTGAATAGAAGATGAGTTGTAATTTTTGAATGTTTCATGCAGCGATCAAATCAACTTGTTAAAAGGTTGAAGATTAAAATTAAATTTTAATTTGATGACTGCGATGATGATGATGACCTATTTATTATATATGTGTAGATGGATCATTAGTCAAGATATACAGGTATAGTTTGCGGATCAACATTTTTCTAGCACCTATAATTAAAAGTCATTATAAAAGGTGATTTTTAACACTTACAAAAATTCTGCAATTTATTTAACAATTTTTGGTTATAATAATTGAATAGTGTTTATTGCATTGTCATCACAATTTAAAAAATTAAAAAAAAAAAACTTCCGATGCCAATAAATTAATCAAAGTATTGAAATGTATGTATAGGTCAAGTTAGGTCAGATAGGTCAGCCAGGGTTCGAGTAAGCACATATACAGACACATCTTTGAACTGAATCAGTGGCCGACGTGTGGTTAACATGTGGTAACGAAGATTTTGACCATACCATACCGTAAGAATAAAGAAGACAGACTTACATGGTAATTGTGGGAGGAACAAGGATACGTGTAGTTTCGCGCCGTAGCAAGGCCGCGGCTCTCTAATTAAACAGCGGTGCCGATATGCCGCGTGATCGAAAGCAAAAGACCCTCGCTAGTTATATACCTGTAGCTGAAGAACTCTTTTTTTCCTCGTTCGTTCGTCGTGTTGGGCCCATAAAATCTACCACACAAAACTAGTCTATTATTGCTTATGTGATTTGTGCGTTCTCTGTATGTTAGGTAGTTTATGAATGAAACACTCTTATTACTGTTTTTGTACTTCCTCTACTACTTATAATGTAACTAAACAAAATAAAAACAATATTTTCATCTCTTTTATTATCCCTTATGTCCAAATATATGTACATAGTTTCATTACCTCATCGGGTCCAGTAAGAAAAAAGAGATAAAATAAAATTTTTTGAAGATATATAAGATTTATACATATTGTTAGCCCTTAAGTTCAAAAATATATGTGTTCTTTATTGTTGCAAAAACCCTTAAGACCAAAAACACTATTAGAGTAGAATAAAGGGTTCATATATGATGATAATTTAACAAATGGATTTTAAAAAGTAAGAAAATTAAGTAATGCTCCAAAAATACATTCGTTGTCATAGCCCTTAAGCTCAAAAACATGTTTATTGTTTTATAACCCTTTTTGTCCAAAAATAAATCAATTTCTATAGAAAGTTTTTAGAATATTTATACGTTTTGATGGCCCTTATGTCCAAAAACATCTTTTTTGTTTATTGTTTTATGATATTTGTCAAAAAACACTTGTAAAATAGACTACGTATTTCTGCTATGAAGTTTCAAACGAGAATTCAAACTAATTTTAAAAAATTGTTATTTAATTCTTTAAAGGTTTTTTAAAAATATATATTTTTTGATAGCCCTCAAGTCCAAAAACTTATTTTATGTTTATTATTTTATAGCCCTTCTAGTCCAAAATATTGAATTAGTAGATCGACTATTATGTAAATTTAAATGAGATTCTTTTCTAAATCAATTTGTATAAAAAGTTCTTGGAATATCAATAAATTTTAATAGCCCGTAAGCTTAAGAACATATTTTTTATTTATTGTTTTATGATCTGTTTTGTCCAAAAATACTATTAAGATAAATTAAATATTTCAGCTTAAATCAAATTTCAAACTAGAATGCAGACTAATAGCTCTTTAGTCCAAAAATATATTTTCTAATTATTAATTTATGACTCTGTAAGATAAGTTTGCATTCACTTAAAAGAATAGAAATATACATACGTATATAAATATTTATAATGAGCAATTAATGGAACTTCTATAAAAGAATGCTTATATTATAATAGTCTTTCAGTTCAAATATATATTTTTGTGAACTTTTCCTGGACCCTCCAAACCAATTTCTAATTTCGTTGAAATTTATTCACTTACCCATAAAATATTTGTAAAACTAATAGTTTTAAAAGTTAAATTGGAACCTCGCTCATATCTGATAATTTATATAAATAATATCCTTCAATTATGAACCAATTAATAACAAAGCAAATGAACTGATATGAAGTTAAGATAAAACTAATATAAAAAGAAATAGAATTAAAAGATTCGTTAAAAATTAATAATTCGTTGTATGCTGCCAACAAGAACGTGACCACATTTTATAGTGTTATAAAAACTGCGAACACAAAACTAAACAAAAACGTGTAATGAATTGCTAGAATAATATCCTTCTAAATATAGACTCAAATATTTCACCAACAACATATTTTGATCAACAATTTTTATTAAAATTAATATATTGTTACTCTTACCAAACGCTGCAAATTCAGGAAATTCCATCATCTGAAACAAAAATAATAAAACAATTAGTCTACAGTTCCAATTTTCAACTTAAATTGTAATTAAATGGTAACGCCAATAATAAGAATCTTATATATATTTGAAGTAATAATGAGGAGAATGAATGAAAATAATCATTTCAAACTAGTTTTCGTAACTGATTTTACATTTTACAGCTGAGCTAAAGTTATAATACAGGTTTTAGAACAAAAATAAAAACATTCAATATAATATTCTTAGACATACTTTAAATTTTACAGCTGTTTTTGCTTCTTAACTCTATAAAAGACAAAATTATCGTTTTTATGAAATTTTATATATTTATACGTATGTGTTTGTACCGTTAGAAACGAAAGAACTGAAACTTTTTGGCTGTTATATATAGTTTTGTTTAGATCTTCATATATGGACCAAAAGAAGCATAAATCTTAATATGTAGTAAATTTCAAGGAAGAGATATTCTTTTTTATTATAAATTTCCCTGCCCAGATATATTAGAAGCTAAATGCAGCAATTGCAGTACTATTATTAGTAAATGACCCCAGACGAAAATATGAAGAATATTGAAAAAATGTAATTCCAAAAAAGGAAGGTCTGCATTTAGCAGCTGAAATGTTTTAAGTATTAAATTAAGGATAAGAAGAGGTTTTGTGCTCTTGAAATTTCAAAATAATTTGATTGCTCCTTTCTTTTTCAATTTGAATGATTTCAAGAGTATATTGATTGTTAATTATAGGAAGTTTATAATAAGCATAATATATGCATGAATTTGTAAAAATAGTAAAGCTACCACCCACAAATTGCACGCAAAATTTTGCAATTTAATTACCTTTCGATCAATCATATTGTTTGCATTCTTCTGAAATGAAAACGAAAACTTAAATTGTGCTTATATACACTTATCTACACATGTAACTATAGCAATGTATATACATACGTATGTATATATAAGGGTTCCAATGGATTTGTATGGGTTTGTGTGTTGTATATAGAAACATATGAGTCTTAAGATGTGTGTGTTTGCATGGGAAAGGTCGGAACAGAGGAATGCGGCACGACCAGGTGCTGGGAGAGAGGAAAAGGGAACTGTATACGGGGATTCAGTGTGTTATCCCAACGAGTTAAGAATTGGTTGAGTATTATTATGTTTCTTTTCAAATTGTTGACGATTATTGCAATTATTGTATTTGCTTTTATTCGTATTTCACTGTTGGCTTCACCAATCATTCAAATCAAATAAATACATTACTTTAACTTACACAGATTATTGATCAATGTCGCATCATACTATTTACGAATTTAGCAACATTGCAATTTGAAGAATTTGCAATTACAGTATCTAAGAATGATGAAATTCATTCAACATTGTTAAATCTGTTCATTTGCTTTTCTAATGAGGGAAATACAATTATTACTCTGAAGAGCCTTTCCATACTACTTAACTCATTATCCATTTTCTCAGCTCCAATTAAATGGTTTTCTTTTCAGACCACAATGAAGAAATGCAAGGAAATTGTTGTTTAGAATGAAGAAAGTAGAAATACAGACATATGGACATATGTAATGTTAAAAATGTAAATATAAGATTGTGTTACTTAAACTATGAACTATTCTTAAATTTTTCATTTTCTCAGCTCCAATAAACTAGTTTCTTCGCAGACCAAAATGAAGAAAGAAGAAATGCCACGAAGAAGGGTTTTATGAATAAATATAATTCTTCAATATTTAGCAAAATTGATAATATTTGTAACAAATAAAGTGGTTAATAAGTAAAATATGAGTTGTAAATTTAGCACCGGTATATAAAATCATGGCATTACAGTTGATGGCTATAAGTTAGCATTCTTTTCATCTCGCAGATGAATGAGCAATATCAAATGAAATAAAGCTAAAAGGCAAGCAAAACATTCCAGAAATTTTTCATTATCGTAAAAAATTAAATGCATAATAACATAAGAAATCTCCCATAACGCAAACATGTACAGTTGACACGGCAATAATTGAAAACAATCAAACACAACACCAACTAACCGCCTTGGATCTTGTGGTTAGAGCCTTAGAGCTACAATCCGGTCACGCCATAGTATAGTATTATTTGCCATCATGTATAAGCGTTATATAAATAATAAATCTAACTTTTCTATTTCTCATGATTCCAATTATGTAGATTATTGATATTTTTGAAGAGTACTATGTATTTCGTTATTGATTTGTTGATTTGTTTTAAGTCTTATCTAAGAAATTCCTTAGATTAGAGAGCATTTTTATGAATAATTACTTGAAATATGTATATGAATGTGTTTATAAACACAAACAAATAGAAACAATAGTTGAATGTTGCTTTGTGCAGAGCGCAAGGATTCTTATAACTCGTGCTGTTTCACACCGTAAAATAAACGTTTATTAACAACTTAACTTGTGGAATGCGTAGCGCTTTTTTCACCAAAGATCCATCTTGGAATCGTGGCTCATAAGCGCGTTTACCGCGCGCAATCGACCACTCAAGGAGCCGACCAACTAAGGAACCAATGTGTGAAGTTCTACTCCTCCCGTGCCCGTGACGTTCATTGTTTTCGCTTCTTTACACGCTCGTGCAATGTGATTTTACTTTATTATGTTCACATCAGTGGATTATTCGCGCAACTGACCAATCACTAATGCTTTTTTTTACTATTCTTTTATTGTATTTTACATCTAATTGCTGGAAATTTATATTCACCCTCAGCAACTTACTTAAACTTAAGCTCAAACTCAAACAAAATGATAAAAATCCTTTTTATTTTTGCAAATTGTACCTCCGTCCAGTTAAAATTACGTGTATCCTAAATTACTGCAATATTATAGGTCCAACTAAGGAACGTCATTAAAAGGAAAAATAAACATTATATTTTATTAAACGAATTTAAGACAAAATAAATATTCAAGTGTATTTTGAATGCAAAATTGCGAAAATGGCAATAACAATTGAAATGTAAAATTATTTTTGTTTTCACTGCGAAAAGCAGAAAAAAATATCGGAGTTTAAAATAAAAGAAATTTGCAGTTTAATTTAATTGTTAATACAACAATTACTGAACAAATTGAAATGTATAATAACCATTTTAAGCGATAATCGCTAAATATAATCTTTGCAAATGGATGAATGAAACTATTAGCGTATAAACTAATAGTGTAATATAATAATTATAATTTATAAATTTATTTAATAATAGAGTAACGCTTAAACGCCCACTGACACGATCTACACATCCACATCTGAATCCAAACATGAAATGGAAAGTGACATACTAATATAGTAGACTAGACGTACGCTATGCGTGTTATGCTTAGTTAGTGCCTATGTTGAGGTCATGATCAAGTTTCTTGGTTCATGGTGTGCTCTTGATCTAACTAGGCCTAGACCCCTAACGTCATTCAATCATTTCATCTCCTAGCAATGAAACACGAATTCTTTATATTTTAATTGATATAAAAAAAAAGAAAAAGAATACAATTTTAAAATGTATCAATTAAATATTCCAATGATAAGATGTTTCTACATTTTAACAAGAAAAATACGCATTTATATATAAATACTTTTAAGTATGTTAAGAACATTCCATTGAGTGTCTTTCTGAAGCCGCTATTGCCAAATTAGGCAAAATACCTTTTATTCCAGAAAACAATCTAAGCTTGAATACTTCTGTAACGCGTGCTGATGCATTATAATTTTTTTTTATTTCTTTCGTTGGAATAACATTACAGATCTATTCATATAAATTTAGTTACAAACTATTAAATATCATAGATTTAATTTATTTTTTAATCAAATTTACAAAAGACAGACAATTTGATAAAGAATCTGAAAAATTTAAACTAAATTCAGTGAGTAAATGAAAGATATAGAAGAAAAATGATAAGAAACAAATCTCAAAGGACCGTTAAAAGAAAATACACGATTTAAATTTCTGCTTGCGCAGCAGAAGAAAATATTGCTTGTATCCCTCGCGCACTATGTTGCTGGAATGCTGCGCGCGCGGTCTTTACTTCCACAAGAAGCAAGAAAGAAGTGACAGTTGCTAAGCAATACGCATGCGCATTTGAAACCGTAGAAGAACTAGTACTGGTGTACTCTTGTCTTGTGTTTATACGGTCACTTCTAAGAACTGCCTCATTGTATTTATGAAGTCTTTAACCATAAGTGCATAGTGCACCCTCAGCATCTAATGAGGGTGTATACATATATACTCGTTGAGCGAACGGATGTTGGGGTTGTAAAAGGGTGCGAACGTGATTATCCATCTCGTTTTGAATCCGTACTTCTTGACTTGACAAGGTTGACCGACGTTTGCCGTTTTTACAATTATATTTTCTATAGTGTTTCCAAGCATATTATACCCATCAATGACTTAGAATTCTTCGAAAATAATAAACAACTTTGTAACAGTTATTTTTGGAACAACTTGTTATTTTTTTATGTTTATTGATTTTTCTAGAAATTTAGCTCAAACAAAATGGTCAATTTCCTGTTCTTAATATATTAAACTTATTTATAAATATAAATTATGAATGAATTTATCCATATTGATAAAACCCGAAAATTTGAAAAGTTTTAGTTGAAAAAAGATAATTAATAATAATTTTCCGCGATGAAAGGGGTAGATTGTAATTTCACGAATACTCCAGCCATAAATTTGTCAAAATTTCACAAAAGACTTAAATTTTATTATATTGACTTTATTGTATAAAGCATTTTAGTTTTGAAGCTGTCAAAACTACCATTTGTCGGAGATGACACGGTTAATATTCTTATCTTGAAGTAGCAGCAATAGCCACTTGTTCAACCTATTTTGTGGTTAAGATTTTTCTTAGCAACTACCTGGTAATATTCTTTGAAAAATTTATTTACATGCCGCATTTGCAGTTGTGATCGCACTAGGGTGCTTCTCAAGAGACAGGGTTTATTTAATTTGCAGATTCTTATCATTTTCTTAAGTACTTATCTTAAAATCTTCATTCTTCTTCATTTAAATTTCTATTGCTTGTTTTTGCTTAAATATTTTATTTAAACACAAAAAATTACTCCTTAGTAACAGTTTTTATTTTTTTTTAATGCTTAATTACTTTATGAAATGATATAATTGTGTTTCCGTTTTGGAAGATATCAACACGTGTCTTAAGTCCTTTTTCTGGTAATGGACAAGGTCGGTGACGCAAACATCCGTTCGCAAACTTTTAGGCCGCCGTCGATGACCGCTTTTCACTCATTTTTTATCCGCATTAAAAAATCTTTAACCTCGGATCTGCATATATTTATAAATGTACTTATTGTCTTCATTTAAAAGAAATGCAATGGAATTATTTAATTGAAGTAATAAAGTTAAAGTACGAAGTGTATAAGTTAAGCATTCATATTATGTGCATACAAATAAATATGCATCGTACACCTATGCAAGTCATATGATTGGCTGTAAGTCGTCATACTTACCTCACAGCACGAATATTGTGCGTGAGTGCGTACATTGAACTTTAACTTAAAGAAGACAAGCACCAGACATTGAGCCAATGTCATTATGACATCATCTTTCTAGTTTAGCTTTGTTTTTCAATTTTCTAGGCTTTCGTTAGATTCTTACTTTTAATTACTTAGATTCATTATTAAGTTTCAACTTTAATCATTATACTTGGGACACAATTTTATGGTAATTGAGATTTTACCATCTCAAAATTTCAGACTAAAATTTTTATGCTCAAAATCCAATTTTAAGTTTCCAAAAGTAAATTTTGATAATAGCTTATATATTTAATATAAATAATAAAATTGGGATTCAGTTTTTATTGTCGATATTGAAATTATTATAATTCTCGTAATTATTAATATTATCTTACGATTTTTTGGACAAGTGCAACATAAGGATATTAGAATAAATAATAGTAAATGTTCAAATAAATTGTATATATTCCTTCTTTGAAGAAATCTGAATACAATATTAATTTTGGCTTAAAAAGCAATTTGCACCCTTAATTCATTCAAATCAGCATGTATTTTCCAAATTCCTAAATAAAATCTTTAAGATACTTAAGAATTTCTTAAAATGTTTACCCATTTTCACCAAAATCTATCTCTGCACCGTTCAGTTCAAAGAGCAGNAAAATATTTTCCCATTTCACCAAAATCTATCTCTGAACCGTTCAGTTCAAAGAGCAGAATAAGAAGATCAAATTGTTTAATTTACAGTAATTGGCTGCTAAATACAGGCTTTAAATAAAGTATAAATTAATTAAAGCTGAAATTAAAGCAACGTACGATGCTGATATTTTGGAAGAAACTTGCTTTCGAAGAGCAGCACTGCTAGGATAAAAACAATTTCAGATATTTGTCTGTATTGTAAATAAAGAGCATAGATGGATAATACTCCAGAGAGCACATGCAAAAACAATATTAATAATGATAAAATTTTCGAATAAATTATAGATATGAATGGCACATTTCAATGTAACCAACCATAATTTTAGCATGTTCAATGTTCTAATGGAAAGGTCCATATCATACCATTTGATTTATAAAATAGCTGAGATCAAGTATCAACATATGTCAGAGGTGAATGAACGAATTGTTTTTATATATTTATTTTAAATTTCAATGACGCAATTTTTCTAACACCGATACCGTGTGAAAATCTAGTAAATATTTCATTTGAACAAAATTTTACATATGTTAAAAATAACTATTATATCATAATAATTTTACAACAATTGTAATCCAGTTTGTCGGCTATTAAATTGAAGGATAACTAGGCTGG
>CM008238.1:6693134-6703624 GCA_002278615.1 Pogonus chalceus | reverse complement strand
TTGGCAGACATTTTAGGTTAATTAAACAATTACAGACTTTAGGCTGATAATTCTATTGGAAAACATTTTGGGGTTACCGTAAAAATACAGAATTTAGGCTGCTACATGCACTTATCATCAATTTTATTTTATCGTTTGAAAAGTACTGTCTTCATTTAGATAGCCAAACATTTTTGGATAGTTAAATAATTTCAGACTTTAGGCTATTGATTACTAAATTGTAAGTCAATTTTTTTGCAAAGCATTTTGGGATTACTGTAAAATGACATAATTTAAGCTGCTAAATGCAGCTTTCCTTTATTATTTCAACAAATTTATAAATAAGAACTTGCGTTTTTTATATGTTGCTTCAATTACATTCTCTTTTTATTTGGAAATTGGAACTTAAGCTGCTAGGTATAGCTTTCATTAGAAAATTAAACAAATTTATAAATAAAAACTTTGAAATACTTATTTAAAATACAAAAACCAGTTATAAAAAATAGNTTACAGACTTTAGGCTGATAATTCTATTGGAAAACATTTTGGGGTTACTGCAAAAATACAGAATTTAGGCTGCTATATGCAGCTATCATAAATTTTATCTTATCGTTTGAAAAGTACTGTCTTCATTTTGATAGCCAAACATTTTTGGTTAATTAAATAATTCCAGACTTTAGGCTATTGATTACTAAATTGAAAGTCAATTTTTTTGCAAAGCATTTTGAGATTACTGTAAAATGACATAATTTAAGCTGCTAAATGCAGCTTTCCTTTATTATTTCAACAAATTTATAAATAAAAACTTGCGTTTTTTATATGTTGCTTCTACTACATTCTCTCTTTATTTGGAAATTGGAACTTAAGCTGCTAGGTATAGCTTTCATTTTGAAATACTTATTTAAAATACAAAAACCAGTTAAAAAAATATGATAAGCCTATAGATTTATTATTATTTTTAGCTTTAATTACATTTTATCAAGTACTAAGAATTTTATGAACTGGTTTATTATTTAAAGGGAACAAATACGAAAACTTTAATAATATTTTCACAAATTCACTTTTACAACATTGATAAGATAAGACTGGAAAAAATAGCAACATTTCTGCAAATATTACAATGAAAACTGCAACATTATAAATAAAAAGTTTTTAAAGAAATGCTAAAAGGTTTGAAGTGGAAAATTTATGTAAATTAAATATAAATAAAAAAAGGAATAATTAGATGCACATAATTTTAAATTGAAAGGAATAAATTTTATGTCTTTTTTACAACTTTTCAAATTCTGATAATTCTAACTAATGTGTAAATAATCATATAGATTAATTTAAAAGAATACTACAAAATCTTCAACTTTACTTTATTTTGTTGTTGTTGAACACTACTGCTCAGAAGCAATCAACAATTTAATGTTTTGCATTCTATTAAGATAAAATAGTTGTAAAATTCATTTTTTCAGTCATAAAATAAAGTCTATCAATGACTTTTTGAATATTAAATTTTATACAAAAACAAGTTTCAACTGGATGGTGACAGTTTTACATTTTATGATTATGGTTGGCTAATTGAATGAAACAAATATTGAGGTTGTTTCACGGGATTAGATAAACAAAGGGATGTTATTTGTAATTATGGAAAGTTCCTGAAGGTTCCTTAGGTAGATGGTTTCCCACAATATATCACCGTACTTGTTGGCACCAGTAATTTCTAGCTTGTTTTTCTCGGAAGTACTACAAACTTACATGATAATATTCGCATGGTTTCTGAAAATTGACACCAACTCCAGAAGACTATATTTCAAGTCTCCTTGGGTGCATCTTACATTTTAGTTTGGCATTGTAACTTCTGCAGCGGCGATTTGAGACAAAGAAAATCATCTCGAGTGTCCGTCTGCCGCCCCTCAAATGCACCAACGATTTGGGTGGTAACGTGCGCCACTGCTTTGCTCAAAATGTCAGGTAACGTTATGAATTTTCTTATCCTTTAAGGTGATTAAATTTCGTTCACTTCATTTCAAAGTATTTTCTCTATTAGTATTTGTTTAAAAAAGTATAATTATTTGACTAGAAAATTATATATTTTCAATAATAAACAAATCAATTAATTTCATTTTATTAATAAGCAGACAATAACAGATTATATTAATCGTTGATCATATGATTAAAGAAGTTTCGTCCTTGCATCGACCGCTCGCGTACGTTCAATTAACAGCGAAACAGGAAACTGGTATCAAGTTAATTATAAACCCTCAGCAAGTAAAAAATTCTCTTTAAATATCTACGAACCATAATAATATAACAAGATCAGACGAGAATTCCAACAATGAAAGGGAAACTTGCCTCAAAGCAATATATTTTACTTTCATGTTTTCATTCATTTAAATTAGCGCATACTTTGAAAATCTACGTGTTATTTTCAAATAAATAGATTTTATTTATATTATTTTAACAAAATATACTAAAATATTATTTTTATTGGTGCTTAAAATAGAAAATTTTATATTTATAATTACATATTTATTATATTTTCAAGGTAAATATTAATAGATAACGTGTAGCCACGAATAAATTTTAACTCCGCGGTATAATTGCAAAAAATAGTTCAGTTTAAATTAAATACTTATTAATAAGTAGTTTTTATATTAACGAAATAAACAAGTAAAATTTTGAAAAAGTTTAATTAAATAAGTTATATTAAAAACAAAAGAAAATAAATGTTAAATGACAATGTGTCCTGAATACATAAAGAGCTACGCACTAAATATGGTTTAAATGAATAATTTATAAAATTGTTCGTATTTTAATTCAAAGACATCAATATCTCAACAGTTATGTCCTTGCGATAGCAAATGCTGTTCTATTTACTATAAAACTTTGATATGAATAGTTCGGAGCCTTATTTCTTACTGATTTTCTTTTAAACTTATCTTTTTATTTGCTAAACGATTATTTGACAAATTTTTCTAATGGAATATTTATATATTATATATTGGTTTTAGTTTTTATATCTATTTATGTTTATCCTGGAAATTTGTTTCACAATGAAAGTCAATATTTTTACCTTTTCGAAACTTTTTGCCTTTAAAATTGTAATTTTTTTCAATGTAAGGCTTCATTTTGATGAGAAAATTTCAAATATATCTACAAATATCGTATGGAAACTTATTAGCGATTAAAAAATATTTAAGTTTTTGGTTCCAATCGATTTTTCGTGTCATTTTACATATTTTATGTAACTTTTCTGCAATTATCTCAAAAATTGAGCAATTTAGAGCGAAATTTCGAAAATTGGTAAAATTCTAAGGGATATACCTTTCGAGAAATGTTTGAAAACTTTTTTTTCAAATTTGT
The DNA here is from genome assembly GCA_002278615.1 of Pogonus chalceus. Lineage (NCBI taxonomy): Eukaryota > Metazoa > Arthropoda > Insecta > Coleoptera > Carabidae > Pogonus > Pogonus chalceus. The sequence continues at coordinate 6,700,294 of CM008238.1, read as the reverse complement.
TATATTATATATTTATTTGCTTTATTTTGATGAGAGGTTTTCAAATATATGTACCTATAGATATACTAAGGAAATTAATAGTTTTCAAAATATTCACAATTTAAAAATATTGTAGATTTTCCCTTAAAAACCAAAAAGGAACTTAAAAATAAGTAAAGATAATTAATTTTTGATACTTCGAGTCGATTTNATAAATTTATTAAGAAAATTAATAGTTTTCAAGATATTCGAAATTTAAAACTATTGTAGATTTTCCCTTAAAAACCAAATAAAAGGAACTTAAAAATAAGTAAAGATAATTAATTTTTGATACTTCGAGTCGATTTCTCGAGTCATTTTACATACACTATATAATTTTTATGAAATTATCTCAAAAATTGAGCGTTTAATAGCTAAATTCCGAAAATTGAAATAATTCTAAGGGGTATACCTTCAAAAAATGTTTGAAAACTTATTTTTCAAATTTTTTATGTTATATATGTACCTACTTCATTTTGAAGAGAGGATTTCAAATATATATACAAATATAATATGGAAAACAATTATTTTCAAGATACATATATGCAATTTTAGATTGTATTATTTTATACTTAAATAAACTTAAATATCTCGACAAAATATAAAAATATGCAAATTTTTCATCTCCAATTAATTTTTCTTGCCAATTTACATTAAATATGTAATTTTTATTTAATTTTATCAAAAATTGAGCGTTTTATAGTAATGTTTCAAATACTGAAAGTTTAGGGACCAAACGGATTAAAAAAATCCACGTTTCTCTAACAACTGAAAATTAAATGGGAGACCAACAAAAAATATTGTACTTATAAGATATTTATAATTTTCTACGATTGAATTTGAGTAAATGAAAACTTTAAACCCTTTCAAAAATAATTTAACAATTCGCAAATAAAATACGGATTATCTTAAACAATGCGGAGATAAAATTTTTATCGCAATGTCAAACTAGTATATTGATTAAGCATTTAAAATTTATCAAAAATTTACTAATGATCTAACAGTAGTTTAAAATTCCAGGCAAAATAAGAAATTTAAAAGGCGATAAGATAAGTACATTTAATTAGATAAATTTTTATGAAGCAAAAATAAAAACTAATATTTAATAATCATTAGAATATGTATTTATGTACATATATTATTTAAATTTATTAATAAAATTCTAGATGAAAAAAAAAATGACTAACATTTGGAATATTTTGTTTTAATATAATCATATGTTGGTAAAGTGAAACGGTTAAAAAAAAACTCGTGCCATTTAAATTTGTTTTTACGCAGACCTTTAAATTTTATCAATTTTAAAACAAATATGATATATGTTTTAAGTAAAGATAGGTTTGCGCTTTAAATATATACTATATGATGTAATGAAAGAACAAACATAAAATAAATAATAAACACACTTTTAAAATATTGCACTATTTTTACATATGCCTTTATTATCAGTTTAAATACCCTGTAATGCGATATTTCTTCAAATCCGGTTTTAAATGTTTTAACATAATGATAACGAATTATTTCCAACATAAAAAATTCGATTGTTATTTTTTTTAAATTTAATATTATCAGTTTTATGTACCGTTATTTCGGTTTTGTAGGGCAAGGGTTCAAAATTGCAATAATCCTAGTAAAATGCTCTGTATTTAAATTTCAGTTAATGTATACTTCTCGTTATTGGAAATATAGGCTGTATCTTTCAGTCATTGCTTGAATTACAATTAGTCTGAATGATTTAGTTAATGTATGCAATTACTAGTGAGTTTATACATTATCTAAGTTACTGTTATAATTAACTTTAACATACATTTGTTAGTTTTTAAGTTCTTTTTTAATTATTTCATGTTTTCCTTAGATATTTGTAGCTTAATTTATTTTAAAGTTTTCAGTTGCAGTTGAAAGACGTCTCCTAAAACTGGGGGCCAAATATATACTTGTTTCATTATTTATAGATATAGTTGAATACAAGTTTTTAGAATTTATATTAAAATTATAATTGTTTATATTTTAGCTTTAATAAAATAAGTTTATAAGTTAATTTATAAATTAATTATGAATTGAACGATTCAATTTAGTTGTACACTAAAAAGTTTAGAACAAATTGTTTAAATTAATATGTAACACACATTTTTTCGTTTTTATCAAGATTTGGTTTAAATTGTTTAAACAAAAATAACACGTTACTGATAACCCACTAAAGTAAATTACAAATAATTGAACAGAATGCGTTATAAAAATATTTTACACCTGTATCTCGTTAAAATTGAAAGTTAAATATTTAAATACATTACAGTAAATACGAAATTATTTATTATAAATGTGTCATTCATTTACATTATTCTTCATTCTATTTGGTATGTTTTGTGTTAGATTAAACAACTATCACGGGAACAAATAAATACAATACTATTATTTCATAATAAATATGAAACTATAAACAATTTTTTTATTTATTTAAGACGTAGAAAACTTTATAATAAATGGCTATTAATAGGTACTTCAATAACCCCATAAAAATAATTAACTCCAGTTAAAAAATTCCTTAAACTTAAAACTAAGGGATGAAACTCTCCAATAGACCAAATAAATTTTAACGCTTCCAATAATAATAAATTATAAACACAATTTAATTGTATGATTATAAATTCCTTGTTGAACAAGATAATAATTATACAGAACGGAATAGTTTTTTTCGGCGGTCCTATTGACCAGTTAAATCTATTACCTATCATTGACAGATCGGTAATATTATATTAGAGTCGAGTTTTCAATGAAATTAGAAATAATTTATTGAGTTAAAGGTTTTTCAAATTTAAGAAATCGGTTTATCCAATTTTTCGAGAAACCTTGGTGTATCTTTCCAAGATGAGTTTTGAATTTAAATTTAATGGTAATTTAAACGAACGTATTTGATTTTATTTAAAAAACGAAGCATGGAATATTGAATAAAATACATTTGGAAACAAATTATCCGTAGCGAAATTTAGTGCTCACTACGAGGCAAAAGAAAAGCAACCTTCCTGGAATTGTAAATAATAAAGCATATTTTAAGTATGTTGCAGTTAGCAGGCGCTGTGCATTTAAGAAAAACATTTTACTGATTTTATAAATCAGGAAACATGCTGTCAAACTGAAAATGAATGCTTAAACCTCCCATTTCCTACTCATAGAAAACCGCAACTGAGATACGCCAAATAGAACTGTAATGGGTAGGTAATAGCACCACTTGACTTACTGCTTTACAAACCGTTGTCACACGACATTTTACAGAAACTGAAGCTTTCAACACTTATTCAATTAAGAAATCAATATAGGATGCTATAAAATTTCTTATTAATGCAAACTAAACATTGTCAACTCTTAAAATCTCCGAAGAAAAATACAAAAAAAATTAAATTAACACAAAAGATAAATTCTTAAGAAGCAAAATATATCGAAATGTAAATTTAATATCCTTACAATAAAAAAAAAATAGTTCTTGTTCAGTCAAAATGATGTAACGAAATTCGAAATTAATAACCTAAAAAAAACTTTATATTCAAAATTTATAATTATTTCCCAAGCAACAATATAAACAAAAAATAGTTTTTTATATTAATTAAATATCGATTAATTAATTATTTGAAAATTAGCATAAATGTCCTTCAATTTTTTTTTTTAATTTGACCTGATCTGATTTTATATCATGCATTGATTTTATTGAAATAATTAAAAAACTATGATCACGATATTATAAAAAAGGAACATCTTAATCTAATATATCTACGAAAGCAATGAAGCGTATAAGAACAATATATTATCAGAAAAAATATCTTTAAACGCAATATTGATGAATAATGTTACATTGATGCAATTAGAAATTGTAATTTTATCGATTGAAGCAACTAGAGCTATTAATATTTCATTGTAATTGTGAGTAATAAAGAAAATTGATTGTATGAATTTTTGAAGGGAAAAATACGTAAAATATAATTTATCTTTTGGTCGTCGACCGTGTTTCTGATAGCAGAAAGTCACGGTAAGTCAGGGTGCGTAATCTTGTGATAAAAGTTCCACGGCGATACGCGAGGAATGCAGCTCTCTGAGTTTGCACTTTCTACAGGACCAAACATGACACCAACTTAGTGATTGCGCACGACTTGTTCACCAACATTAACGGTTTTTTAAATGCAAAAACGCAAATAATCATTCTACTATTTGTAACCGTTCAATTCTATTTGAATGAAACGCAAACGTTTGGGGAGCCTATTGATTCGGATAATTTTGGAGAACAAATGATCTTTAAGCTTATTTTAAGGGATTAAATGTTATCTTTAAGATTTCTTTCAGTTATTTGGAAAATTCCATTCAATAGATTTTCTAAATAACTGAATACTTAGTCATTCCCGGTATTACAATCACAAAAAGATAAATTTCAATTCTATCTTTCTCTTGATCCTGTTGCTCCATACAGAATATAGGACGTAAATTGAACCCATTTCATTCTTAAAAACTTACAATTGTTGCAAAATTTCATAATTTTACAAAATAAAATTAAAGATGCAAATTAACAATTACATGTAATAGACTGATGTGCAGAAAACCCTCTTTGTATATAAGTATGTATGTATTTATTATCGCCATCCACAGAATTAACTTTTTTATCAGCATTAAATTGAAATTTGGGGGTCCCATATTATAATGTGCCCTTGCTTTGAACCAAAAATGTGTTTATTGATAAGAATATTTCATAGCATACCCTTTTAGAATATATGCATTTTATGATAATCAAAATTTGAGCTTTTAAATAGTCCAAGAATTCATATTTTACCAAAAAGTATTAAAAAATGTAATATTAGTCCAATTAGTTAAAAAATAAAACCCTAATTTGCGTTATAATCATTTTTTTCCTAAAATCGTGAAAGTTAAAACAGTAAGTCGAATTGTCTGATGAAGAATAAGTATATGAAAATAATTTGATAAAAACGAAATATATGAAACATAAGGCAGATAATTAAAAGTGATAATAACCCTGTAGTCATACATAAGACAATAATAAAGATGTTATAAATTTGACTTGTATAAAAGCTCTATTGCAATTTGTATTTCCGTTCTCACGAGCGCACAAGACGGAGACGGCGCGTTACTCCTCCAGACATAGTATCAGAAATATTGTGACACTGATGTAGTCTACTAACTGATCACATCACATCACATCACATTGAATCATATAATGTCCTTTGAAAACATACATAGCACATATTTGCAGCCGTGACGTCACGATGGTATGCGAACATATGATGCCTCAACACCAATGCAAATATCACGTATACATATTTATTCATTCAATATATTTTATCCAATTGAGGAGGAGATGCAATTTATACTACAGCATATTTTAAAATTACATTCTTGTTTAACATTTTTTTGGGTCTAGACTTTTTTTTAATATCCCCTATATATGTATGTACTTCAAATTGAAGTTTCAGGGTCTAAAATAGAGCCAAATTGGGCAGGAATTAAAATGAGATTCAAATAAATTGGACTTAAATATTTGAGGCAAGAACAATTTTTTTTTAAATAAAAATTTTGGTTAATGAAGCAGTTTTTCTAAACTTAAATTTAAAGAGATCTTTTCTGTCAAATTTGTTCAAAAATTGAGTTTTCTTAAAAGAGAAAATTTTGTATATAGTTTGGACCAAAACAGAATTCATAAAATTATATTTGGTGACATAATTAAAAAGAGGGGATGTTCTTAATAAAGTATTTTTGAGCTAAGTTGTGCCGGAGCAAACTGAAGAAGAAATAAACTTGAAAATAATTAAAATATACAGCGAATTTTTTCTTAAAATATAAATATTGGTATATTGTGCAGTTTTTCTATATTCGAATTAAAAAAAATGCAATTTCAGAACAACAGAAACTTGTGCAATTTCTATTTTTGGACTGTTTCAAAAGTTGTCCAAAAAAGCAGAGATATAGTTAGAAATAAAGTTTTAAAGGTCAGAAAATCGAGCTACGCTGCTCTGAATGATGGGGCTCAAAGAAATATTTGTAATAAGTTTCCAAAAAGCAACTTTTACTCAATATTGTTCTTAAAGTTTTGATGTTCTGTAAAATATGAAATTAAAATAAATGTAAACGTGTAGCTGTAAGTAAAACCATTTCCTATCCTAACGAAAAACATATTATCTTAAAATAAATCAGTTATTCAATAACATGAATCATTCAGCAAGCATTTGTTGATAAAATTCAAAGAAAATTCATCATCACTTCAATGTAATGCATCAATAAATAAATTAAAATTCCAAATTAATAAAAACGAATTCTTTTAAAAACTAAAAATAAAATAAACAAGACATTATTGTTTTAATAATGGTGACATTGCGAATGAAGAAAAGTCAGTATCGGCCACGACCTGAACTCCATGTCTCAATGTCATGCAATTCATGTGAATATATAGGTGCATACTGCATGCTGCATGCGAAATGTAAACATTATACAATGTTAAAGGAATTCCTTTTTGTTTTCTTCTAAATTTATCATATGTTTTTCTTTTAGTCATCTGGATATACAGCTGATAATATTTTTCATATTGCTCATTCAAACATACAATTTGCGTTTTGCCAAATTTATTATTTTATTAATTCAATTTATTCTAAATTAAAAACTTTCGTTAGATTTTTTTATGTTAATAAAAATACATGGGAGACATTATTTTGTGTTTCATGTGAACAAAATGCTCTTCTGTTTTCTTAGGCGTTATTTACTTCTTGATTAGGGTCTTGAGTAATTCCCATGTGAAAATTTTATTTTACTAGCTTTTATTTTATTATTCATATACGTTTTAGACTAAAGAAATTAGCAACATTTTATCATTGCTATTTTTACTTTAACTTTACGTGTAAATAATGAACGCAAGTAAACTTCAAATTATTAATACTATTATAACAAATTGTTAAAATGTAGGTTGTAAAAATACCAGAAATTTCAAAATTACAATGGGATAAGAAACCTAGCAAAGTTATCTTTAGTACAACGGAAGTTAATTTACTGATAAAGTTATATTTATATAATTCAAAGTATTCAATTTATGAATGGACGGACAACAGAGAATATATACATACATATGTAGATGCATTTATTAAATATTATCATGAATAAAC
>CM008238.1:6667027-6688635 GCA_002278615.1 Pogonus chalceus | reverse complement strand
CTTGTCAGTAACTCTTCAGATTTTTCACCATATGGAATAAAACTGATTATTATAATGCTATTGGTGTATCAGAGGAATAATGCGTAATAATATAACCCATTTTTTGGAAAATCTTTATTTTATAAAAGGAATTAACGGTTAAAATTGAATTGCTTTAAAGTTTATTTTGTACAACTAAGATTGTATATTTACAATAAAGGTAAACCATGAAACCGAGCGTAAAAATATCGTACTTAAGATAATATTATTATTAGTTTCCTTAATAGCGCTTCGAAACTTTTTCATACAAGTATTATAGATCTTAGTAATGCCTTTGCTTTCATACACTTTGGCCTTAAACAACAAACGCCTGACAAACAACACATCAACACACATGTTACACATACAACCATCTACTAATTGGTTCCTGTTTATTCAGTACCGGCGGACGACGTCCACAACCGCTTCGCCGTCACGATGCTTCCTCGACACCTGAAAGCTGAAAGCGATGCTGAAACCTGAAAGTTACCTAGGCGATCGTTTCCGCGCGTACATAAAAGCCTTTTGTCTTTACTTCGTCTAGAACTGGGTCGCACTTCATTTGTTCACGCGTTCTTTACAGAGACGGAATTATTATTTTTATCGAATCATTAATATTCCATAAATATTTTAATATTTACGAACATAATTTAATATACATGCATGTATATTTTAATCTTCTAGAAATATATTTTATTTATAATATTATAATAATATTTTATAAGCCGGTCCTGTAAATTGTGCACCTTTAACTTCCTCTTCCCGGACTATTATCCAGTAGTTTCATTGTTGTCGTCTTTTTTGCGCTCTATATAACTAATTTCAAGGCTAGGCTATTATTTATCAGCCATTTTTATTTCTCACATCATTTAACTTGCAATTATTAACACAAAAGTTTATTTTGTTTATTTCTTGAAGATGCTATTCTTTCTTAAGTACGGAAAACATTTTAAACTACTTTTATTTACTCCTGGCAATTATATCTTGTACGAATATAAACCGAAATTAGTTAATGTGTGTACTAGCTGGTTATTATATAAAATAACCGTAGGTCTTGCTCAAAGTAATGTTAATTTGAGGTATAATCATGAGCAAATATAAATTACAAATTTATATTTATAACCGTTACTAATATAAAAACAAAATTCTTATCAGTTAAAGTCAAATAAATGAAAAAACAAGTTTATTGAAACAGCGATATTCAGAAATGTTTTTAAGTGGTTAATAACAATCGAATCATTTGGGGTTTTCTACTATATTATTGCACGTATTTTATTTATTATTACAAAAAAAATATTAATTAAAAATATTAATATTTGGAGCCGTATTAGTCTTCGGCGTCAGACATCTCCATGGGTGCCAGTCGCAATCAGCCCTTAAATAAGGTAGAACAAAATAGTTTAGATTTCCTTAAACTATATTAAATTGACTATCGCAAAAATGATGGCAGTTTAAAAACAACATATTTTAAGGCCTGTAAAATTCTTTTTGTGTCTTTTCAATGACTTCAAATAGCAATAAACTGTTTTAAAGGGTTATTTTGGACAGTATAAAGAATAAATTTATGGAAAAATATCGATTTTCGGAAACCTTTAGAGTAGGATTCCCCCTTAAAATTCTCTACTTAATTTCTACACAATTTATAGATAAATAAAGGATAGACTTATTATGGCCTTACTTTAGAAGGTACTAATGCAAAAAGCCATATAATTGTTAAAAATAGCAAGAAACAAAAAGTTAAAGATTAACCTATTTTTGAAGACCAAGGATATCAGAAGTATTTGACAAAAAACTGAAACTGCAAAGTTAAAAACGATAAATATTGTCGTATATATCATTAAAATATATTAATTATAATATATAGTAACAAAGTGTCGAATAAATTTATTAATATTACAAATTTGTCACATAGAATTGTGACCATTACATATGTATTAATTTAAATTTGATAAAGCTTTAATTTACAATAATAATTGCACCGTTATTAGATCGAAACTAAATATAATTTATTGTATTATTATAATTATAATTTATTATAATGCAATATAATAATATATTATTTATACATTAGTTTTACTAATCAACAAATATGTAATTAAATTTTAACTTCGAATCAAAACCTCACTTTTGTTATTGCATATGAAATTGTTTTTGTTTATTTTGTCAATAATTAAATTTTTTATATTAATATTATAAATATTTATGCCAAAAAGGACTATATAATTTATTCCAAAGCAGAAAAAATTATAATAAAGGCGTGGTTTAATTACTGCAAGACCATATGTATGAAGCACTGAATTACCGTTCGTCTTATAAATACAAACTCTAACTTGTGTCTGTTCACAGTTTCATTCCAAATTCGATAGAAAACACAATTAAATGAGGAAACTAATGTTGGAATCTTATTCCTTATGTTAAAATTAACATAGAGAAATATATCGCTGTATATTTTAGATGATTCATAAAAATACAAGTTTAAATTAAATAATTTCAGTTTATTAAACAATTGAAAATATAATTAAACCCCTAAATATAAACTTGCAGTTTTTCTATAAGGATTCTGGCATTCTATATTAAAGTGTTATTATTAAAAATTCAACTTTTCACTGGAAATAAACAAAAACTATATTAAACATATGCTATGCATTTTTAAAACACAGCATAATCGTAAAAAAAGCCTTAAATACTCATAAAATTTATTTTTTAAGTCCAAATATTTAATTATATAACCAATTTTGTAAGATAAATATAATGTTTCACTCTGAATATCTCAGTTTTTAGTATATTTCTACTTTAACGTAAGAATACAATTCTGTAATAAGTAAAAGAGAGAAAGAGCATATGCTGGTTGCCTTAATACAATTTCCAAGAGACACTCATTCTCCATAAGCTGAAGATTTGAACAGTTTTNTGAAATATTATTAATATACAAATAAAATTTCAAAAATATACTATATACAATCATATTTAACATATATTAAATTTTAGTTAAAATTCGTAAGTTGCTTATAAGACTTTATATGTATTACAGAATACCCATATCACGTATTTTATTATAAATGCTTGTCTAAAATATTTATAAGAAAATATAGGTGAATAGTTAAGAGAAAAAAGAATATAATAATGTTTGTAAGTTTAGCTTCGCATGAAATGATAAAAGTGTGCAATAGTAATAGGAAAAATAATTTAAAAAAACATATAATTCCTTTACACAAAGCGTCTTAAAGTAAAAACTAATTTATTTGAGTCGAATAGAAAAATAAATCCTTATGTGGTTGTGTCTTTGCGTTAATATAATATCAGAAGAAAAGATAGAAAAAGATGTACATAGTTGTAGGTATATGTATGTATGTATGTAGTAATGTAGCATATAGGTAGGGCAAATCCATGTATCTTTTTGTTGGTCGGGCAGCAGGCAGCAGGCAACGGGTAGCGGCTAGCAGCAGTCAATGGAGCGCCGCAACCTCGTGCCCAAGGGAAATCTGCCGATCACAAAGACCGTCTGTGCTAGTGCTGGTGCTGGAGCTGTGCATCGACCAAATTACCTACCTAATACGTCTCTCCCATCGGTCGTTTATTTGCTACAAATTGTATTGCCGCACTCTTAACCCCCTACCACAGCATCTTCAACCCCACCGCATCCCTTTTGTGTTCACTTTAGATCTTCCTCTTCTAGTCCTCGTGCCGATCTAACTGCCATCTGTCTGCGGACGTGATGATAAGAGGCTGCTGTGGTCAAGTATTATGTTTGGAAAATATTTGTCGTTTCCTGCAACTGGATTGCTTCGGGTTTAATAGGATATTGAATTGCTTATAAACTCAATTGTTGCTCATCTAGATTAGAATATAATACCTTATTGTTGTACTATAAATATAACATATTGTCATCTATAAATTTATAAGATTATCTTCCTTATTTTCTAAAGATATATCTAATATTCAGTTTTATAAACAAAACTAGATTTTATCACAAATAAGAATCTTAGAATAATATCTAAGACCAAACAGTGACGAATGCTTTTTCTCTTTCTAAAGAAATTACCCAAAAAATAGTTTATTTCTTTTTCGAAAGTCCAATATATTATCAAAATAATCATATCTTAAAACTTATAACCCTAAGAAATTACAATAAATATCTATAGCCTTTTGGAATTCTTTAAAGAAATATGCTCTAAATATGATTAATTACTAATAAATATTGCAAACTTTAGAATTAAGGCTATAAAATAGTTTGAAACATTGTATAAAATATTTCAAGTTAAAAATAAGACGACACAGTATCGCTATTAAAAAGCTAATCAAATTACAAATTAAAGAAAAATATAAAGTCCACTAAGTGTTTTAGCAATTCAACAGAATGTTCCAGTAATAGATATCAGATGGTAGAGCTTTTGAATAAATGAAAAGACAAATCTAATTGGTCATGATAGTGTTAATCACCATCAGAGGCAGAAGCAGGAGCGCACACGGTACATGGCACACGGCACACAGCACACGGGAGCAGATGCTTTTAGTAGTGATTCGTTCGCCATTTGTACCGTCATGTATATTTAACTGGTCGATTACAGCTTTCACGGTATAATCATCAATGTTAATCGAATAATCGATACGGACTCAATACAAAATGTATAAGTTGCTTGATCAAGGAGACATTTACAAACACGCTGTTCAATGATACCAAATGCGAATCTAATTACTTCTATTTCCAATGTACAAATTGATCATGAATCGTGATCATTTTCAGCTTTTATCAACACAATCAACTAAATACAAATTGTTCATAAAACATGCAATTATTTCACATTACAATCTATTGTATATACGTTTACCTACCAAGCTCCTAACTGTTTTATTAATTCTATAAACATTTTTATTAAATTATTTATTTATTTGTTGGGGAGCAGAGCCATAATTAAATTGAAATCGTGTATATTTAATTTGGATAAGTTTTATAAATAGTAAATTAAGAAATGCAGAAAGCTTTAGCGCTCAAAGAAAATATAGTTAAGAGTAGAAATTCTTTTAGAACTATCAAAAAAAATAATATTTACTTTCATTAATTGTTAGTTTAATATATTAAGAATATGTTACCAAAATTAGAAAACAAAATTCAAAGTACTTCTAATGTTATAGCCAATGATCCTGACACCCTTACGCTTGGCATTTGAGAGCTATCTAAACTATAAACGCGCCTTGTAAAAACCACGGGGCGTCCTTCCCAAAAAACATTGTTAGAGTTCCGCCATCTTTAATAATAATGTATTTTTTTTTGTAAAAGTTAAAAATTTAAGTAAACAGTATTTTAAAATTTAGACATATTAGTTAAACCATTCATTCAGGAAAAAATATTTCCTCCCTTAATAAACAGATAGATTTAGATAACTCTTTCCAAGTATTTTCCATATAATATTTCAAATTTAAGAAAAAAAGATAATCCAATATTCATAGTAAAAAATAACATTCTATTTTAAGAAGACGTGGCAAAAATTTTAAGGGTAAATTTTGATACAACTAGTCCTGACATTTCCATAAATTCTTAATCTTAATAAGAGAAAAAAGTAAACCTTTGATATTTTTCTCTGGTGCAATTCTCCGTAGATTTACGTTTATATTTGCTCCATTTGGGCCGTTTTTTATGCCATGCTTTGTCCGCGTGACAAAGGTTAGGTATACTTGACCTGTGGCAATTTGACAAATTAAATTATCAGAGCGCCGAACAGAAACGAAATCCAACTTGATCTATGTCGCGTGGCACACGGAACATTATCACAGTATACCGGATTTTCCGCAATCAGTAGCGACATCTGAATTCTTTCCAATTCTATGAAAGATATTTACTTTTATATATTATATATTTTTTACTGATTTGAGTCTATTATAAAGTGCAATAAGTTTGTTTAGCAATCATTAAATGCACCAATTTATAAAAAACAATTTAAAAACTTAATTTCTTTCAACTTAATGCTAAGTTTTATCGGGACCTACATACACAAATGTAAAATAATTTTCCTGGAATATTAATTCAAAATGCAATAAAAGCCTTATTGCAGATAAAAACAAAAAATAAAGCTATATTCTTTCATGATATCAGCATTATGTATACTGTGCTCCTAAACGGAATGTTATGGTAACTCAGACATTGGTAAAAGGAGGCAAGAAAAATTGAGGAAAACTGGTACGAATTTAGTAGAAAGGAGTTGGAGAGGAAAGGGTCAGGAAAGGACTCGCGTCGCATGTCACAAGGGAATATAGAGAATCTCTTGTGGACTGGAAGAAAAATGAGTTGCTACAACGGGTCATAATATACGAGAGTGGTCTTGCTTTTGATTCTGGTTTAGTAGTACAACTTGCAAACATTGATATCAGTATATTTGATTTTTTACTTTTTATGTTATTCCTTAAATTAAGTTGATTAATTTTCTTTTTTTAACATCAAAGTCATTCATATAAATAACTTTTCTACGTGTTACATGAAATTTTGAAGAAATATTCTAAGTAAAATAACAAACGTTCAGCATCAATTCAAGTTGAAACAATTCATCTTTACGGAATTGGGAAGTACAGATCTATCACCTGGTTTGGTTTATTTACAACAAACTCGAAACCAAAGGAACAATTCACTTAGCTGTTAACGATCGTATGCCATTACCACAAAGTAGCCCCACACTTTTACCAGGATTCATTAAATATATTCCAAACATTACTACAGCGTTTTATACACAACTTAAATGTGTTTATATGTTAACACGAGATGTGTTATTGTCACGGAATCCGCGAAAGTTTCTGGTGAGAGTAATTGTCGAAAGAAAAGCAAAGTATCCATGTACCATTACCCTAATTCCTTAATGACAATCGATATATCTTTTAAGTTTTGCACGTATTTTGGTTTATCCCCTCATTCTTTCAATTTAGATCATAAATTTTGATATTTTAATCAATAAACGCTTGCAAAACGATAATAGAATTAATTTCGATTTGTAAATATCAATTTATTTTGAAGAAATTGTATTGTAAAAATTAAATTCATGAACAACCAAGCAAAGTACAGAAACTTGTAAAGAATTTATTTTGAAACTGGGGGGATTCGTTAAGTCTTGCTGTTCAACAATCACAATTAAGTATAATAGAGAATTGTTCTCCTCAACAAACAAAACAAGAAGAGAATAGCTTAATGAGTTCACGGAAAAATATATATTTAGGGATTGATTTTTAAACTTATATAACTGATAAAAAAAGGGATCAATACTTAATAACAACAATAAAATGGATTTTTCCTCCAGGGTTTTTCCAATATAACGATCTTTAACGGCAAAGAGAGGTTTTCTCATGTAAAACGAAAACTAGACATAATAGTATTGACCTCTTTCTTGTATTAAAAGTCCACCTGTCTCCGTGAGACATCAGCTAGTGTGAATGCACGGTGATATTTCACTTAACACGCGATAAATTTCCTCGCTTTATCACGTCGGCCAAACGTCCAGCCGTAATGATGTTATAAAACAGATACAACGTCCAGGCGCGCGCCATCTCAAAACTTAATGCGGTGACTTATTGTTTCCCGAACGTGACTGACCAAAGGAACACACGCTGAGAACAGGAACTACTCCTATTATATCTCTGATCGTTTCCCTTATCCCTTGTCTTTCTTAGAAACTTTTCAGCTCTTATCTTACATGTTTCTAAGGTTATTAACTATGTTTTTATACTTTACTTAAAATGATATTTATTCTCTTAATATAATAAAATTTTGAAGAAAAATATAGGAATATATAATATATTCCAAAAATCCTGGACATCCCATGAAGGTACTATTTAGAATTGGTCATCTTTCTCTAGTGTTGGTTATTAATCACGTGTTCTCTGTCGCGTCCACGTGCGTCCCGACGCCGACGGCACGCCCGGAAAGGAAGTAGATGGTGACAGAGACTTGGAGTACAAAGATTTATAGCGGGTAAATCGATGGATGTGATTTCAGAATTTATGATCGTGTTTTTGATGTATATGAAATATCGTTTTATTAAATTTATATTGATTATTATATTTAAATTATGTGAATTTTCTAATATTCTTTGCGAATTTATCATTTGATATTGACATATGTTACTGCAGTTAACTATAAATATGCATTATATTTTAAAGACAGTTTAATGTATAATAAAACATATTTTCAAGATAATAGATTTTTTAATTTTCATTTAAATTTAGTTTCCCTAAAGACATTTTAAAGAATAATAGAAACTCTAATTAGTTTAAACTTCTTGCAAAGATTTCTGTTATATATGAATTAATAAAAAAAGGGCAGACTTCACTGCTGGCGTTAAAATAAAAAGGTCGAATTCCGTTACCTGCTGGCGCTTAAATAAATAGATCAAATTCTTTTATCTGCTGACGCTGAAATAAATAGGTCAAAATCTTCTTTCTGCTGGTGCTACAATAAATAAGTCAAACTCTTTTACCTATTGGCGCTAAAATAATAAGGTCAAACTCCGTTACCTGCTGGCGCTACAATAATAAGTTCGAATTCTTTCTACTTACTGGCGATAAAATAATAGAGCAAACTTTTTATCTATTGACGTCAAAATAAATAAGTTAAAACTGCAGATAAAATGATAAATAAAACCTCAATAAATAAGAATAATATAAAATATGCACTACAAGGAAGTAATCTTAAAAATAAGAAACTTTTCTATATATTATTGAGATATAGGTACAATGTAAACAAACAAAAAGAAAATAGAAAATGTTCTGTAGAAACATATCAGAAATGAATAATAAGCATCTAAAAGTGTAATAAAATAAACATTTTTCTTAGAAGATGATTTTAAAATCCGTTCATCGTAACACATTACAATACATCACGCATTTTTCCCTCTATTGTAAGATTCATTCTACACGAAAGCACTTGAAAGCAATCATTTGACAGTTTACACAAAAAGCATGACAGTTGCTTAAAGTACCTTTGCGATGCGCATTTAACTAACACACATAATATTGTGATACATTTATCATATTTTTATTTTTTTATTTTTTTCGAAAAAACGAAATACAACGAAACAAAAGCACCTTACACGTGTGTTTATAACTTATGTACAAATCGCGTACAAGTATTTCTTGTTATGAACACACGGTGTTCTCGGTACACAGTACCAGTAAGTGGATGATAGTTTACTTTAAAGACATGATATTTTCTTCATATGACAACTGGAGTAAAAAATTGATAAAATACGTTAGTGCATTTTTCTGGAACCCTCGATGTTCTTTCCAGAAATTCATTTAACTCGTTTTTATTATAAAAGTAATTTAACTTATATCTACTATCAATTTCGTGAAACTATATCGTGTATTTTTTATTAGTAATTATAATTTAAGAATTTAGAAATTTAAACAGAGAAATACTATTTACAATATAATTAATACTTTAATTAATCAAAATTTTATAACTTATGTCTTTATATTTTCTTAATTACACGCTGGCTAATACCAAATACATTGAAATGTTTAAAAATGTAAAAATCATTAATAAAATTAGTATTTATTATTATTTTTAACAACAATCGATTATTTATAATTAATTATATCGGTTTATATAAAAATAAAAGTTTATAAAAAATATATATGAATTTTTTATTACTTTAAAAAATGCAGAAAATTTCAACGATTAATTTGATATATAACTTATATTTGTTTGATAACGGGAAAGGGGTGAAATTTGATCAAACAGTTTTTATATTTTGTAAATTAAAGTTCAATGACCTTCATTACATACAGTTGCCTACTGTGCATAAGTGTTGTGCGTTGTGGTCGGACGTTCTTAACTCAACCATCAACGTGCGCAATGCGCACTGCGCTTTCATTCGTTACTCTTTAGCTATTTGTATATTTGTGTATAAGTATTTTTAATAATATTTATGGTTTATTTTGGCGATAGATATTAGAACTACATTTAAATAATAATATAAAAATAATAGCTTTCAAGTTACTTAGAGGTAAAGATGTTTAATCTTAAATCAATATTAATAACTTATGAAATGGTTAAACGTTTAAAATATTCTAAAAATTAGGTGGTATAACCCTTTAAAACAATAATAACGACAATTTAACAATATTTAGATATATTTATTTACAATGAATTTTAAACTTTATTAAAAATACTATATATTATTTTATGGTATCTTCACACGCAGAAAAATTCACTGATTATTTTAATATATAAATTATATAGGTTTAATACAGGATAAGGGTTGAAATTTCTTATTATAGTATTAGTATTAAAACGATTCGGGTATGTCATTGATTGAGCGACCGCCCATTTTTTACTTAGCGAAACAAGTATTTCTTTTCCGTACGAGTACTTTTCATTTATATATTTGAATATTTATAAAACAATATGTTTTACATTCTACGTATTGAAATAAATGAATATAATGCTTAAAAAGGATGTTTACAGAAAAGCTATTTATAAAAATATCACTTTTCAGTTATTAAATATCATAAAATGACATTTTTTGACGACACGTCGTCGGTCAGTGACTTAGAACAGTTGTTCCATTTTCCGGCGCTGAAAACGGAACAGAATACAGAATAAAAGTATAAGTAAGAATACAACGAAACAGAGCTTCTTAGCTAAATCACCAGAGACGACGGAACGTTATGCTGTTGTACCACTGGACTTTTAATGGAATTCACTCTACAACTTAATTATTTCGGAATTAATTTCAATGATCGCTCTTACCAGTCTTAAAATTGTAATTAAAATTGTCCCGCCTCAATAATAACCAAAAATAAATTACTTTTTGTTAAAAAATTCAATTATGACAAATCTCGGTATATAAGTCTTCTGTGTGTATATTTTCCCACGTTTCTTATTGTTTCATTTCTTCTATATTTATTGCACATTTTACATTTCAACTATTTTATTATTATTATATACATTACCTCAAATTATAACTCGTACAGGAAATATTTATATAAATTTAGTTAAATTTTTATTTTTGAACTATAACCTTCAAACATTTCATTCTTAAGAAATTGTAATTATAGAATTGCATTAAAAATTAATTTGTAATGAATAAAATTTAATATATCATTTTGTTCTTATGTTATTAATATTTGTTTAGGTTTAAAAATCTTTAACATTAAGTAACTTGAAACCTATTAATTTTTATATCATTGTTTAAATGTAGTTCTAATATCTGTCGCCAAATTAAACCAATAATATTATTAAAAATACTTATACACAAATAAACAAATACATTTCGATGACCAAGTCATCATCTTCAGTTATACAGAATAGGTAAAGAAACTAAACTCCATTTTATTTCACTGCTGAGCTAAGGAGTAACGAATGAAAGCGCAGTGCGCATCGCGCACGTTGATAGTTGAGTTGAGAACGTCCAACCACAACGCACAACACTTATGCACAGTAGACAACTGTATGTAAGGAAGGTCATTGAACTTTAATTTTTAAAATATAAAAACTGTTTGATCAAATTTCACCCTTTTCCCGTTATCAAACATATATAAGTTATACATCAAATTAATCGTTGATTTTTTCTGCATCTTTTAAAGTAATAAAAATTCATATATTTTTTAAATATACTTTTATTTTTTATATAAATCGATGTAATTAATTATAAATAATCGATTGAAGTTAAAAATAATATCAAATACATTTTTATTAAACATTTCAATGTATTAACCAAAACCGAGAGTTTAAATTATCTTATTAACTAAGTTAAAAATGTTTCAATACATATTTAAGCTAAACAGGATTATTTTGTTACCGTGCTTAGTTGATATTGAAGACATCTCAAATTTTTTCTATAAGAATAAAGACCTAGCAAAGAAAAATATACACTCAACTTATGTTTTTCATCAATTGTACGAGTTTACTTTTAGTTACTGTATTATATTCTCAGCTATTGATAAATATTTACACCTTTGACATTAGAATTAGAATGATATTTGGAAATAATAAATAAATTTTGACATATTTCTATAAAATCTTCTTTGCAACATCTTATTTCTAGATACAAAATATAACACATAATATCCCCAAGTAATAAAGAATAAATTCCTTGCATGTATAATCATCATTCCATAGTATGAAAAAGTTTTCGAAGTACAAAGAACAAAGTAAACTAAAAATTTTAATATCTTGTTGCAGAATGCGCAAAGCGGAAACAACAATACAAAATGTCGAGCATCCTTCGACTACCACCTCCACACATATTCGAAGTAGTAGCAGTAGTTCTGAACACCGATCAGAACCAAGGTATAGCTTCAAAATTGGAATTTACGGCTGGAGAAAACGATGCCTATATTTTCTAATTCTTGGCCTATTAGTTATGGTCATAGTTAATTTAGCACTTACTTTATGGGTCCTCAAAGTTATGGAATTTTCATCCGTAAGTATTATTTTATTTAAATTATCGTTTTATTTACCATCTCTAATGTTTGTTTATTTCAAAAGCAGTTTTTATTATATTTTAGTATGTTGAAATTGTAAATAAAAACAAGTTCATTTCAACGAACGTCAGCAACTTTTTATAAGTATTTCGTGATGTTTAGATAACAAGCTCCTATATTTTTATTTGTATTCTTCTATTATGTTCATTCCAGATACAATCTTAGTTAAACAATTTCATGTTTAATTAAAAATTTATTTTGTTACAAAAATCGTGATAGTCTTACATTTATTTTATGTCAACTTGAAACAAGTTTACTATTATAATGAAATTTAATTGTTAACCTATATTATTTTATAAATATACATTGTACTTATATAAATATAATAATTTGTATCAAATTAAAGCAAAATAAGTTAGTTTTTAACTTAAATATAATAAATGCTTAAGTAAATAATATTTGATAAGTGAAGTAAATTTGCGCAAAGGTTTGAATTTTTTGTGGTAGAGAAACAAGCAAGATTGTAACCAAGCATAACCGCGCTGTGTAACCACTGCAGCGGTAACGAGACCGCGTAACCGAGGAGCAGGAAATCCCCTCCGTTAATTATCGCCGCAGGAGGTGAAAAACTTTCCTTTATTCAGCGTGTCCTGCACTTCTGTTTGGTCGGTCCAACAGTCACAATGCATAACATTCGAATTATAATTAACGTAATTCTTTTACTTCAAGTTGTACAGAAAAAAATATAAATTTCATAAATAATGGTATCTTCTTTGCTTTAAATATTACTCCGGGCTCTTTACCAATTATTTTTAATGATTATATTATTAATCATTTTTAGCTTTAAGCTGTTATTTACGCAAAATTTTATTTGAATTTCTCGTTTTTGGATAATTGTATGCATTATGAAATTATTTTTACTCTTACTAACAAATTTTGCAGTTTAATTTAGACAATACGAATTTAAGTTTCAATTTCAATGTAACTTCGAAAATCAAACTTTTATTTAAGCGTTTATCGAAACCTTTATGCCGAGACATAGTGATAAAAATTAGATCAAACTATTTTACCTATAAGTGCTAAAATAAATAAGTCCAAATCTTCTATCTGCCGATATCAAAACAAAGAGTTGGAATTCTACTGCCTGCTGGCATCTAAATAAATTGGTAACATTTATTTAACTGCTGGCACTAAAATAAATAAACAAACTCTTTCTACCTGCTGCCGCTAAAATAAATAGGTCAAATTCCTTTTACCTGATGGCGCTTAAATAAATAAACAAACCCTTTCTACCCGCTAAAATACAAAGGTCAAATTCCTTTTACTTGCTGGCGCTAAGATAAATAAATAAACCCTTTCTACCTGCTGCCGCTAAAATAAAAAGGTCAAATTCCTTTTACCTGCTGGCGCTAAGATAAGTAAACAAACCTTTTTTACCTGCTGGCGCTCAAATAAATAGGTCAAATTCCTTTTACCTGCTGGCGTTAAAATAAATAAACAAACTGCGTCTACCTGCTGCTGCTAAAATACAAAGGTCAAATTCCTTTTACCTGTTGGCACATAAATATAAATGTCAATTTTTTTTCCTGGTGTCGCATAAACAAAGCGGTCAAATTTCTAAAAGTCTAAGTGAATTTAAATTAGAAAATTTTTGATTGCATTTCCAAAAAGAGCAAATGTATAATTTTGATGAAAATATTTTATTACGATTTGTAATTTGGAATGTAGATATTAATTGCATGGTTACCTTGTGTCATGGGGTAGCACGCATGCGTAATTGAGTTATTTTGGTCAATTTAACGTAACACACACCTAAATATAGGGTGCTACTGTAATAGTTACGTTATATGTAATGAAATAAGATCGTATCGCATTTTATTATGAAAGATAGACGGGATAATAGCGTATTTCGGCATGATTTGTGGTGAGCTAAAGAAGATGTTGGTTCATTATATTGTTATAAAAACTGGGTGCGTTTTCCTATAATTTCTTTTCTTATCAGATATTGTTAACGCAATATTTTTTTATTATGTTTTAATAATCACAGCTTTTTTATTACGATTCACAACGAATCATTTAATTAAAATACATTCACTAAAAGAAAATACTTATTGTAATTTATTTTACAGGAAGGAATGGGCCAATTACGAATAGTTAGTGGCGGACTGCAATTAAATGGTCGCGCTATGGTTTTAGATGCATTAATTGCCAGCAGCATTCGCTCGAGAGCAGGCCAACCAATTGTTATTGAATCTAGTAGAAACTTAACGTTATCAACAAGAAACGACAGAGGAACGCTAGATAATCGAATATTTATAGGTATATCTATTTTATTTATTCACGTATATAACAAATAAAATACAATTTATACTTAAAATGTAAATAATTAATACAAAACAAATCTGAAATGTAATTAGCAAATATCTTCTGCCAATGAAATAATAATAAATTATTTAGAAATTGTAAATAAGGGTAAAATAATTTATTTACAGGTCATGATCGTTTCGAATGTCTGGCAAACAACTTCATGGTAACAGATGATCGAGGTCGCGTCTTGTTCTCGGCAAGTCGGCGAGAAGTTGTCGTCGGGGCCGATGAATTGCGCGTCTCTGGTGAAGGGGGTGTTGTTTTTGATGGTAGCGTTCAAACACCCCTTGTCAGAGCTGAACCTGGACATGATTTAAGGTTCGTTTTATTTATTTTTTATTCTTTTGTTTATTTCTTTATTAATATTCACAAGGTACATACAGTTTCTTTTTTAAGTTTACATTTAGACACATGTTTAATTGAAAAGTGTATATTTTTTTAACATCTAAAAGCTGTACCTTTCAATAAAGTCGTGTCCTATACAGCAACAAATTTTTTATTAAAGTATTGTTATTGACATTATTTGTCATATCTTATAAATAATGACCTACATATAAACGAATATTTAGAAACTATATGTAGTTTATTTAGTTAAAGACGATTACTGACTTTTTTTTTTGTTAGTACTTCCATTCTTTTGGACATAAGCTTTTTTAAAACTCAATCTATGTACAAATATTTCGTTTTTAGTACTCATCTACATAAAACAAAGACATGAGAACTTTTTTTATTGTTTTTGCCACTATTATAAACAATTTTTATGAATTATTTTGTGTTTTATATATTTATTTATGATTAAAATTTTATTTAGAATCTGAATTCAAAGATTTTGAATAGAGTTAAAGGATAAATTAAAAGGAAAACAACATTATAAATTATTAAATTTATTTTAATACATAAGGCAATTTAAATTTTATTATTCTGAAGTATATTCATTTATATATTTTCTTCCCCAAACTAAAACGTAATTAAGTCAATAAACACGGTAGAAAAAAGGTAAAATATTTCTTAAGAAGTATCTTTATTCTCTTCGTTTCACGGTTTATACAAACCCAGAAAATTTTTCTCTGTTTTTTCGTTTTTTATAAATAAATGTCTGAGTGTCATCCGGCCTGTGAAATATGCGTCACATTAAAATCACGTAATTCTTTCGCAAGTAAAGTAACACGCGAATCTTTTTGGATTATGTCATTCCTTTAAGGTCGACAATTTAAAAGGCGTCATTGAATATTTCTAATCGTAATTGTTTATTCAAAAGTTTTACGTTTAAAAATAGTTTTATTTTATGTGGGTATGAAATTTGGTAGTATTTATAGATGAATGTTTTTAAAGGTAGGGTTAGGTTTTATGTTTGAGTTTGTCGCTATTAAAATAGACACTCCTGAAACGTGCACCTCCAGAATTCAAATAATCCTTATATTCTTATTACTCCCGAAAAATACATCAACGTCTTGAAGCCATAAAAACAGGGTGCTTCGTTCTGGCCAAGCAGTAAGATTTAATAAGAGGTTGAACGCGAGCGGCACAGATTGTACACGGACGGAGTGGGCCGCAAACCACAAGCCGCGAACCGGCGACCGGCTCCGTATTAGCCACAAGTAAAACCACAACGGGCCTGTCATAAAACTCTAATGCGAAAAGTAGATTAATGAGAAGAGTTTGATAATAATGAGCAGATGTGCTTTTCATTCAATGACTTTGAATTCGGTTTCTTCTCTTCTCCTCGTGTTTTAAGATGAGACGAGTTATGTTTTAAATTGTCGCAATTAAGGATTTATTACGGAAATTTCAAATTATAATATGCAAGTATTTCATATTAATTCCTTTTGTACTT
Source organism: Pogonus chalceus (assembly GCA_002278615.1). Lineage (NCBI taxonomy): Eukaryota > Metazoa > Arthropoda > Insecta > Coleoptera > Carabidae > Pogonus > Pogonus chalceus. The sequence goes on along the minus strand of CM008238.1, from coordinate 6,672,008 downwards.
GGACATTATTTATATTTTTATGGAATATTACTTACCAATAAAATACTCCATAGTGCTAGAATCTTCCAACAAAATGTCACTATTCAAAGTTTGAGCTTATTTTGCGAGATTTTTGGACAAAAATTAAGAAATGAAAAACCAATAAAATCATCATAATGCAGAAAGCAATAGACAAAATTTCAGCTTTATTGCTGTATTATTTCCCTGATGTATAACCAAGGCCGGATTTAGACTTGATAAGGCCCTAAGCTTTTTGAGATATGGCGCTCTTTATAAGAATATATGATAACAGCTCACTCGGATAAATTTTTTTGGGAGCCCCAAAAAGTGGGGGTTTTGTTTTTATTTTAGAAAACAGGCTCATATTTTTACAAAAATAATATTTATCATTAAGCGATAAAGAACATATTAATATGTAAACATTCACAGTTTCAGCCTAATAGCTGCATTATTTTGCGATATAACATGCGAAAGAATTGCAAAAATACTTGATGTATACTCTTCTTTTTTACACTTTCAGCATTTATTTTATTTATTATCTAAAATACATAAATCATTAGACAATATAAGGATTCATATTTAAAGTTTCAGCTTAATAGCTATAATATTTCGCGAGATTTTGACAAAAATCTACAACTCCAAAAATTCGCAAAAATTTCTGATTTGTGGCCTAAGTTTTTTGAAAAATATTTGTTTTACAATAAAAAATATAATAGTATATGAATAGGTAAACCTTCAGCTTAATACCTATAGTACATTGCAAAATTTTCATGAAAAACTAAAATGCAATAAAATCTTTTATATAGAACCATAATATTTGAAAAATGATAATAAAATAATTATTTATACAATACATAAATAATTTAAGTGCAAAGTATCAAAAACTAACGATGTTCTTGTCAGTTGCAAGCAATTCTATCTTAACTCCTGCTTGCAAAAGCAATAATTAAAATGCAAGTAACATTTATAATTATATACAATTATCAATAAACCATTACTTTAAATTAATAAATTGGCCCATTATATGTAATATAACAACTTTAAACTTTTACTTTATTTTTAAATAACTTATTATTTTATGTTTATTTCTCAAAAATAAGTTGAAATATTTAAATGTGACGTATAAATTAAGAACCGCCTAATTTTTCGCTACGTATAGTATTATTGCAAGTATATAAATGAAAACTTGTACAGTTAATCCTTGAAATGTAGGCATTGTTTCAAATAATAGTCAACAATTTAATAATACCTGAATATTACACCTTAAAATCTATAGCCGCTAATTGAGGTAAACAAATTAAATATTTATAAACTCAATATGAACATGGCAGGAAAGCCACTACAGTAAGTAAACAGATTTAAACCAATAGCCGGAAGGAATTATGAAAATTTTGACATTTTCAGTTATATTAACCACCCACGGCATATCATTATAATTAACACTAGAAAAACAAGCGCATATCCTGAAATAACAACAAAATATGATGCACCATTAACCTAATGAAAAATCATTCCAGATTAGAGTCACCAACGCGATCGCTCGATCTCCGAGCACCAGTTTCAATAAATATTGAATCGCGTGCTGGTGACATTAAAGCGTCTTCATTGAAAGACATCAAGCTACAATCGGTTGCTGGGGAGATTCATTTAGAGTCATCCTCAGTTATGATGCCGAGTATTCCGACGGCGCTACCTACAAGCAGGTCATCAAGCACTTTGTCTGGATCTGCAAGAACACACGACGTTTACCAATTGTGTATTTGCGCAAATGGTAAATTATTTTTAGCGCCATCGCATGGAGTATGTGCTGTTGATGAAGATTCTAGAGTGTGTCGGTAAAATACGTTTTTTGTTAAGTGTCTTCGAGAGATTTATTTCAATTTAAAACGCTAGAAAAAGTAGAAAATTTTTATACTTATAAGTAATAAAATTTATTGTCCAAATAAATAACGTTTGTAAATATTAATACGTAGAATATTCATCCCTTAAGTGTTGCCATGAAGTTATTCATCGTAGACGAAGAAATATCCTTAACCGTAAGATATTTCTATCTACCTCGATTTTTTCATATTTACATTTACAAACATGCTTAAACATTGTATATTTGAATAAAAAATAATATAATTAGTTCTGTATTTGTACATATCATGTAAAATATTGTATAATTGTAAGTATTCTGTACATGATAGATGAGATATAAAAAGGTAAATGTTTTTAAAAGAAAATAAATCATGTTTTATTATTTATTTATAAATGTTTTACGTTACAAAAGGATTGTTACTGTAATACCTGCTTTGTTTTAATAGGTTTTTTATAATCTGGGTTTGTTACAAATAATTACATATCAAAAATAATAATATACAAGCCGAGAAAATGCATCAAACTCAGGTTATAGTTGAATATTTTTTGTTGAAAATGCGGTATGTATACGAATACTAAGGACAAAATGTGCCTAAATATAAAATGCTTCAGTTTTAAGTTCAGGATATTTTTTGTAAATAAAATGTGCTATCATAGTGAAAATATAATTAAATTATTTAAAAATATATGTCTTTATATATGTATATTATTTTTAATAAAGTTATTTTTATTTCGACGTATAATATAGTATTACCAGGTAAGTACTTTATCCTGGGTAATAACCAAGATTTACATGTTTTAAGACGCTTTTTAATAATAACTGAGTGTCTTTATGCATATGTGTATAAATCACTTAACAGAATCTTTAAAAAGAAACATAATTTATTCATACATAAGAGCCTTTTATTATTTATTTTACAATGAAGGAAATTCTATATCACTCGTTTCGAAAAATATGTCTATATTTGAAGTTTAATATTTCTCAAGATTTTTGCAAAAAAAACTATTACTAATTATAATAAATTAATTATATTTAAATACTATTTCGAATAATATCGGCATTCAAAGTTACAACTTAATAATTATATTAATTCCCGAAATTTTCGCAAGGAACGAAAACTCGAAAATGCGCAATTATTTTTTACGTTTTATGCTAAATTAGTATGTTTTTAACATATTATTAATTATATATATATATAAATCTATGGACAATATAATAATAGTTTACTATTCAAAATTTCAGATTAATAAATGTATTAATTCGCAAAGTTTTCGCAAAAAACTTAAATGCGAAAAAAACCTAAAAATTTCATATTTTTTATGCTAAATTAGTCTGTTTTTAACATATTATTAATTATAAAATCTATGGGATTTTAGTATTCAAAGTAATAGCTTAATAGCTGTTGAAGTAAAAAAAATAGAGTATTATCAATATTCAAAGTTTCGCAAAATTTTCACAAAGGGACAATTGCAAAAAAAAACGTGTTTGATAGACATTACTTTTTATGCAAAATGGGCCAATTTTAACATGTTATAAATAATAGTACATAGAAAATCTAATAACATGATAATGGCTTTGACATTTTTCGCAATTGATTTTGGTTAAATCCTCCTCAGTATCATTAAAAATAATAATAATAATTCATTTTTAAAATTATTTAATATAAATATATTTATATAAACTTTGATCTTCCAAAATAAATATTTATTCACTTATAAAACATATGTATGTAGTATGAAATATACAGACAATAATATAAATATTTATTTGGGAATATATAAATATGTTTTTAAAATTAATAAAAAATATTTTATCCGCGCCTATGGTCATCAAATTAAAAGGTCTATACCTGCTACCGAGCGTTATTACACAATCTATCAATCAAATTAATAAAGGAAATGGATGGTCAGTATATCAAAGACATTTGAAGTGAAACATATAGTTTTTAAAACGCGATTTTTTTTTTAATTTAAATAATAATAACAATATATTTATGTCTGTATATATTAAATACTATTTACCAAGGTGTATTATAAATATTTTCAAAACGATTAATTTGGTCAGAACTTGTCCGATCCGATCATTCGAATATAAACAAACTATTCATTCGATAAAGACATTCGGAAATGTCTGTCAGTTTAGTGAACGTGTGCTCGCGTCATTTTAAATAAAAATCTAATTACTTTAACACTTATTATTAAAATACTTACTATTATTATGTTTCACTTTAAATGTTAATCCATCGACAATTACCTATATTACCGGGTTTTAAAATACGTGTACTGTACATTCATTGATATTGTATTGAATTGTGTATGTGTGTGTGTGTGAATTGTGGCTGAAAGGAACTTCACATCGCGAAAATCCATCGTGGGATAAAGTGGAGCGCGAAATTGGACAGACCTACAAGAAAATTAAACCACGAATCTTCTGTTACGGTAAGTGAGCTTGTCTCTTTTACCAAATCCGCTTTGTATAATTGCACATATTGAAAGAACGTATTACGTTATATGAATTATTTCCGTGTGAATTGGGGAACTTAGCTATATTACCAGGGATATTTGTACTTCCTGTGGGATTGCATTTATGTTTTCTTTTTTGCGTTACGGTGAATATCACTTATATACATACATATAAATAAACATTTACAAACGTTATTATAAATATTTTTTCAATCGAAAACAATCAAAAACAATCTTATTGAAATACATAGCATCTTAAATTAAATATATATTAATAATTGAATATATTGGAAAAGGAATATTATAGATTTTACTTTAATACTCAATATAAAACAAATATTTTGGAGCGTCATGTTATTTAAAACAATTTTAAATTATCAAACATGATTCGAAGCAAAAATATAGTTGCTATAATTAAATTTTAATAATAAATTTGTTTAAAACTGATGTAATTGCTAGGCTTGGTAAATGCAATTTTGATTCCAAATATATTGTGGATATTTAACTGGAAAATGATTTATTTATTTAAACAATTTTCTTATGTTGCGCACTTAAAATTGTCTTCGATTAATAAAATATCTTAAACTTAATTTTATCAACTAAAATCAAATATTTAATATAATTATTTGAATTAATATAAGAAATATTTATTGATAAT
>CM008238.1:6320740-6332105 GCA_002278615.1 Pogonus chalceus | reverse complement strand
TTTTTTTTTTTTTATAAAAACACAAAAAAAAAACAAAATCTTCTGATTTTTAGTACCAAAATTTAATAAAAATTTTAATTTAATTTAAGTTTAACAATAACAATTCTATGAAATTATATTTAACAACAAAAGAAACTTATAAATATATTATAAACACATTCTTTTCCGAAATGTTTCGTCACAGATTCCCTCAGGCACACTTGCAAATCTTATTATGAAAGAATCAATCTGTTGGAGGACTCTAAATATGATTTGGAGTACATCGTTAAAAGTAAAGATTTCCAGGTACCGAAAAAATCAAATTCCATTGGATGTTAACTCTTCGTCTTAGCACGAATTGCGCGTTTTCTATTTCTTTTTTACTCTACTATTACTCATTATACGTTTTGTAACATTCGAAATTAAATTTCATTTCAAAACTTATAGGTTAAGGTTTTTTTTTAATTTTGTATTTTGGGAATGTTACAAAATGAAGGAGTATTTTTTCACGCTTTTTCTTAGCGCGTGTTTTAATTTTTCATTTTTATGCTGACATTCTTTTTTTACTATATTTCACGATCCGGGGTTCCTAAGAAATATAAATTCCAATTATCACGCGATGTAATATAATCCTATTCTGAAATAGCAGTTTTCTATTCCAGAAAAGTATTATTTTTTAATTAAAACTAAACATAATAACAAAAAAATCCCTATATTGTTAATAATAAACTAAAATGTTTGAATATCTTGCGTTTTATAGCAAGTTTAAAAACATATTGCTCCCAGTACCATAAACGTATAGCAGAACTGGAAAATCAAAAATATGACTTAGAGATTGAAGTGGAACGCAAATCTTTGGAGGTATCCAAATGCATGGATGATGGATCAGATTTTTTAATGATTGGTCCATTGTTCTTAAGCACGCCTCAGCACCGTCGTGATGCCTGGCGCCTAGCGCTGCACCGTTAGCGCACTTACATAATTGTTTATATATGTCGCGCCCGGCAAATATCGTCCTCTTTTAAAAATACCCAAAAAAATAATTTTAACAAGCAAATATATTGGTTATAATTTAGTAATTCTTTAAAAGAGACGATAAAACTCAGCATAACACGCAAAAATAGACTCTAAAGGCACAAATAGTAACTAGAATCGCACGTAGTTGTGACTAAAATCATCGTTTATTGAGTAAATAAGTATATACTAAGTCTGCAAGCCCTCTATCCTCTCTAGACCCTACCCTCGAAAACTTTCTAAAATCCGAGTCGTGGAATTATAATTTTTTTATTATTTTTTTAATCGAAAATTCAGCGCATTTTTATCATTTTACGGCTTATGCTTATTTACGCTTCCACCCCTTTATTTCCGTTAAATCCGTTGCCCCTTAAAAATATCCATAAATTTCCTTAAAATTTAAGGATAGAGTAGGAAATACAAACACATACATCACACACAGTTTTTTAAATATTCTCCGAATTAATGTTTTTGTTTTAAAACAACAAACGGTAGCTGTATTCTAAATAAAAATAGAAACAAAACACTAAATATTTGTAAAACAAATGAATGTGAAGGTATATAAAGCGAAATATTGTTATTTAAAAAGAATACAGCCGATATTTGACGAAAAAATTTCTTGATTTCTTTTAGCGGAACTTCAAACAATTTGTAACCAATACTGGCAACGAATTTGTATGCTCGAGGGAGACAAATTTGATTTAGAAAGAATCAGTAATGTAAAGGATCTAGAGGTATCTTCACGAATATAATTATAATCAGAGCACGCGTTGAGATTTTGTACATTTTTTTTTATTTCTATTTTCAGTTTGATTTTACACTTTTTGATTTTGAACATGTTTATAGGTTTATAGCATTTAGGCATTTCTAATATTATAATGGCGACATGTTTTTTTTATTTTTTTATTTTAACAATGAGCACTTTTGGGTATTTACTTCGAATAACGTTGCCTGCAACAATATGTATGGCTGCTTTATATATATTTAGATGCAACGTGGTGTCGTTTTCATTATTGATATGATCGTGGAAAGTCTAAAATTATATATCTTTCTTTCGGAAAAATCAACTACCCTCAATGAAACATCAAAAATCCACCATTATCCGTCGTAAAAACAATTTTTTGTTTCCAAAGCAACCTTATTATTAACATAAAAAACAATATTTCGCGTTGATTTTTCTTGACGAAAGATTTATATGCATAGAAAAATTGTTGCAAAAGTGCTTATTCTTTCTGGCTGCTGGTCTCCTCTGCAATTGTAAATATAATGCACAAAGCGATGAATTTCATTGCTTTGGCCAAAAAAATGAAAATTCGAGATGATTCTCCACGTTGACTTGGAGAAATGTCCGTACCAAAAACCCCTCTCTTTACATGTTTATACCCGACACTATCAAAATTCAAAATTATTCATTATTTATTTATTTATTTAATATAATACGTGGTTGTTTCATATCATTCATTTTTATCACTTGTAAGATTAATTTCGCCAATAATTCTCGTCACACGTTTAATATGTTTTACACTGGTATGATTTTAAAATCAAATCGTCGTAGTAGTTAAAACTATATCAATGTAAAATGGAATAAAAATATATAAAATAACATAAGCAAAATGTACAAAACTTAAGGCAGGATCATAGTAAACACAGAAACAAAATAAATGAATATTAAAACAAAACAACAAATAGATATATAATAATATACTCGTACCTACATTAGTTGATTAGTAAAGAGAGTTTTGACAAAAACAAATGTAAAAATTGCACTGTTATTGACTGGTCGTTCCGTTTCCGATTGCAGTCCAGCTTCAGAAGATAGTAGAGGACTATTATAACCGAATGTACAGTTGTGAGGAACAGAAGTGGGACTTGGAACGCGAAGTCCGCAAAAGAGACTGGGAGGTACCGGCCAACATAGTTATATTATACCTAATATTCACAAATTATTGTTTTTCATTTTGATTATTATTGATTTGCTTGTCTTTGATTATTTGAATTCATTGATTATGATTATGATGATATTGATTTAGACAATGTGAGGATGATTTTGATCATCATGTTTTATTGTACGTGTCTTGACAGATACAAAATACTTTTCTTTCAATTTTACTCTACATTTTATATTATTACATTGACTTTCTGCAGTTCTTAATTTTATTTATTTATATTTGAGCTTAAATTCGAAAAAGTAAACAAACATTGGTCTTAAATCAATTCGAAGTTAATTATAAAGAACATTCAAATAAATACTCATTTGTCTTTATTTCGATATTTTATAAACTTCCTTCAAATAATTAATTAAGGACCTAAAGGAAAAATACTCAATTCAAAAGTGAATTAATACAAATATATGAATAAAGAATGTTCGAAAAAGACTTGATTATTGTTATTTCTTCGCTTCGCGAATTTATTTTAAATTATTTATACTTAAATATTAAGATTTTTTTATAAAAAAAGCTCGAAAAAATACTATATTATCCTTAATTGAATTATAAACTTGTTGCAACAAGTTTTAATAAATTATTAAAAATAACCCATTAAAAAACATTTTTCTTAAATCAATTCGAAGTTATCAATAAAGAACGTTTAAAAAAATACTTAGTTATTATATTTAATAACTTAAAAAATAATATTTTATTGCAATCGGATTGCTTAAATAATTCTGAATAATTGATAAAGAACATTAGTTACTTAATTAACTTTATTTAAATACTTCATAAAGAACGTAAAGGAAAAATACTTAATTTGCTTTGTAATTATTAATTAATAACGTAACGAATAAATAACGTGCAAAAAAGACTTGATCGTCGTTATTTCTACGCTTCGCGTACTCATTTTTAATTAAATTTATTTAAATATTTAGAGTTTCCTATAAAGAACGTGAAAAAAAAAAATACCAATGCTCATAATAAAATTGTTTAAAAAATATGTTAAGAACTGTAGTAAGCTTAAATTAAGCTCTTATGGAAATTATATCAAAAATTATTAATTAAAATTTAAAAATAATTAATTTCCACGAGAGTTGTTGGTCACGGTACAGTCCTGAGGTTAAAAAAAAAACTGAACACAATTTTTACGCCATATTTTGTATTTTTTTTTTTTTAATTTTGTAGCAGATGAAGAACATTACATTATATATGTATATAGATTTTGAAAAACATTTATGGAGTGCCCCAAATAGATCCTGCCTGCGAATTTTGACGATTTTTTGATTTTTGTTTTTATTTTTATATTGTAACTACTATATTTTTGTACTAACCCTTGATATAAATGTTAAATTATATAACCCAGGGCTGGCCAAAATTTACTCAATTCACATTCATTCACACAACGTTTTGTAAATAAATTTTTAACAGCTTTATTTAAAAGTACTTATTTTTATATATTTTATTTAATTTATTATTTAAAATATATAAAATTGTACATTATGTGCGAAATCGATTCTGATTTGTTTTATCGTTGCTGTCCATAGCCTCCTATCATGCATGTTACATTTTAAAACAAATGCTTGTTTAATAAATACGCTGCTTTTTATAAAAATTTAAATATATTCTTAGTAAATGATGATATTTATAGTAGATAGCGTTCATTTCAAAAATAATTTGCTTTTAAAATGTTGGCTAGATTATTTTCTTATATATGTTGCAATCTAACAAAAATATTTGCTCGCCTTAGCATTATATATTTAGATTTTGACGTCAAACTATATTTGTAGCTTAGAAAATTTTAATTTTATCTTCAATATTCGTGAATATATTACAATTAATAGCATGCTACAATTTTATTCCAATCAAAACAAATGAATTAAAATGACAATTGTAAAATAACTAGCATTTGTTTTAAATATGTTACGCCTACTTTTATTTAAAGAACAAACCAATTAGAATAAACAAAAAATAAAATTGAAATAGCCGTCAATTGTTTTAAATTTTATAAAATAAGCATGCTGCGCTTTTGAAACAATTGCATTGTCGCCTAGCTTAAGTGAAGTGTATCTTAAGTATGGCACTTCATAAAATGTGTTAATATGTTAATAATATATATTTTTTTTTTATATTTAAATGAAAAAGAATCAATTTTTGACGACGATAGAAATGTTTAAGACACGTACACAACCAAACTATCCGACCCCACATCTTTCCTCTCTATTTCTTCTATCTTATGCACATAAGAAAAACAGAGATGGATTATTTTATTGATTTATTAAGAAAATCGGAACCGGAACGTATTGGTTTGGAAGTGCCATGCTATATTTCCTGCTTCCTGTAGATCGAATACTATTGTACATAGTTTTTTATTTTATATGTATCATTTACTCGAAACCATTGCATTTTGTTATAAAACAAAACAAAAGCTTTTTACACACTAGATTACAATTAAATATAACAATTGAAGTATTCTTACACATACAGTGTAAGCTACATATTTTATTTAAATATTTTTCACAGATTTAAATGCATGTTATTCATGTTTTAAAAGTGTAAAACTAAATTCTGAAATGTGTAAGGTTCAGTTTTAAATTGCCACTTACACATTTAACATTATTTAATATTTATTTCAAAGAGTAATAACATTTATGTATGTGTAAACTTAAGTTTTTTACACTATTTATTACAAAGTGTAAGAATTTAATTTAACATTATAAACAGGACATTGCGTGTAAACTTAAACTATTTATAAGTATTTACACATTTTGCAGTTTTTATTTTTAATTACTTTGCCTGATATTTTAAAGTGTAATAATCTGTTATCACCTTCCATTCTGTGTAAACTTAAATTATTTATTAGTATTTACACATCTCAAAGTGTAAGAATGGATTTAACACTTTTTATTTTTTGTTTTCAATAACATTTCTTTACATGCTATGGTGTGTAAACTTAATTTGTTTATTGTTTCTTACACATTTTACACTTTTAACTATTTACTAGTTTGTGTGATATCTCAAAGTGTAAGAATTGGTCTAACACTATATACCTTTTTGTTCAAATAACTTTATTTATTAATTGTTTCTTACACATTTTACACCTTTTTTGACATTTCATAGTGTGTAAACCTTAGTTATTAAACATTTTTTACACAATTTATTGCTATTTACTACCTTGTATGACTTCTTAAAGTGTAAGAATTAATTTAATACAATAGGCCTTTGTTTTTTACACATTTTAAATACTTATCGCTATGTGTAACATCCTTAAGTGTAAGAATTTGATTAACCCAATTACTATTCGCTTAAATAAACATTTAAGACATGACAAAGTTTTTAACCGTTTTTTTTTTTACACATTTAATAATTTTTACATGTACCTTTCATTTAAATACACTTTAATGATATGCCAAAGTGTGTAAGCTTAAATTTAAATAATTTCTTACACTCTTTTTGCGATTTATCGCTAATGTGTAATAAAAATTTTAAATATTTTGTAGTGTGTAAGCTTTAAAATAATTTAATTATATAGCTTACACTTTGATTTCCAATTATTTCGAAGCTAAAACATGCATTTCATGTATATTTATAAAAGCAATTGTTTTAAATAAACAAATGAAGAACAAAACAAAATGGTTTCTTGTAGATGATTAAAAAAAAACTCTAATACAGTTCAGAATCGTTTTTGTACAATTACTTTGTATATATTGTAATGTTTTTAAGTATTTTTATATAATATTTACAGGTCGTAAAAGTATTATATTAGCTTCAATAATCAGATAAATAAATTTAAATTAAGGTTATAGCATATTTAGAGATTGAAGCTTGTATAGATGCCTTTAAGGACCAGATGTGACGTCATGCCGAAAGCTGAACAAGACCAGCAATCAACCATCCAATTATTACGTCATTGCATTCATTTTTAAATCCTGAAAATTGTCATTTATTTTTGAGAGTTTAATGCAACTTTGTAGTACATTTTGCGTTATTTGTATAAGTAGTTAGTATGAACAGTAATATCCATTATTTTCCAAACGTATTTCAACTGTTTTTTTGTTTTTGTTTTATTTTGGACGAGAGAAATAAATAATTTTTGACGTTTCTCTTTATATCTGTCGAATATTTTTACAGGTTTGCATCTATTGACCTATGTAAATGTTTTTACATTGTTATTAATTGAATTTCGCGATTTTTGTGATGTATTTGTTTTTATATTTTACACATTTTGGGCTGGAATCTTTTAAATATATTTATTTTTATTTAAATTACAGTATTAGACCAATTATTTAATAAAATTTCATGTGTATTTATTTAGTTTTTTAATGTACTGAATGAAATTTTATTTTTGGACTGTTTTTTAAATATGTATAAATATATTTTTATAAGATAACGGCCTAGATTTCCTTTTTGAAATCTTTTCTATCCATTTAGTTAATAGTACCTTTATTGAACTATTATCCTATTATCTATTTCTATTGCTGCTCGCAATTCTATTCAAAGCTTGCCTAATTTTCTTTCTATTTGTGTGTATTAAACAAATATATGTTGTTTTATTTTTTTCACTAAAATGTTTGTTTTCTGCACTTTTTATCTATTATCTATCTTAGTTTTAGTTTTTTTTTTCCGTAGTTTTTTTTGATTTTTTATAAGTAGTTTTTTATTGATTCTTTTACCTGCATTTGATCTTTTTATAATTAGTCACTTTTGTGATTTTATTTTTGGTTTTGAGGTAGAGGAATTAATAATTTTTATTGTTTTTTTGGTTTTATGTGGAATATTTTTTAATTTAATTTTGATTCATGTAGATCTCCGACCTGAACAGCCAAGTCAACGACCTTAGAGGCAAATTGTAAGTTTTGAATCTTAATAATTTTTGAATTTAGTTTAAAAATTAGTTTAGAAGTTTCCAAAATGGATAATTTAGAGTTTTGGTCTTTTAAATTCTAAATTTTGGAAAGTATTTATCTAAACTTATATTTAAATGTTTTAAAAAGTTAAAAATCTTATATTAAAGGTGTCTTAACTTAGCACATCCCAAACTATTCTCAATTTTGTTTGAGATACTTTGATTTAATACAAATAAAGACCGTAGATTTCAAAAATTTAAATTTGTGATTGCAAAAATGAAACTTTTTAACTCAAATAACCTTTTATGAGGGTAAACTTTTCTAAATTACAATTTTGGTCTTCAAAATCTCAAATTTTGAGAACTATTCATTTAGATTAATAATTTTTAAACACGCAAATCTAAAAAATATGTATTTTAGGGTTGTTCAAACTTAGATTATTTATAACTATTTTAATTTGATTTGATCAAACTATATTTTGGTCTTAGAGCTTAGAATAAATGAAAACCCTAGCTTCTAAAAGATTTAAAATATTGTAAATTGCATTAAAAACGTTAGAATTAAATCAGAGGTTCCCAAAATATACATTATTAGCTTAAATTAACTTTTTTAATAAGTAAATATTTTAAATTTAGTATTTACAGGTTTTGAAATTAGTTTAAAAGTTTCTAATTTTTCTAAATTACAATTTTAGTTTTCAAAATCTCAAATTTTGAGAACTATTCAGATAGATTAGTAAAATTGAAACAAACATGTCCAAACATAAAGGTTAGAAAAAATAGAGATCATAGCTTCTAAAACATTTAAAATATTGTAAATTGAATTAAAAACATTAGAATTAAATCAGAGGTTCCCAAAATATACATTTTTAGTTTAAATTATCTTATTTGATTGTTAAATATTTTTAAATTAGTATTTTGGTCTTTTAAATCCTAAATTTTTAGAACTTTTCAAATAAAACCCGAATAAACCATTAAAAAGTTTCAAAAATATCAAAATTAGATATCAGGGGTGTCCAAAACAGTTTTTCTAAAATGTTTATTAATTCATAATAGCGTCAAACCAACTTTGAAGAAGGTATCCAAATACGAAAACAAATTCGCCAAGCTCCAGAAGAAGGCTGCCGAATTTAACTTCCGTAACCAACTTAAGGTTGTCAAGAAGAAGGAATTCACCCTTGAAGAAGAAGACAAAGAGGTATGTCTATATAAACACAATTATTCACTTACTTCAATCAATTTTTGATAAAATTATTTAATTATTCTAGCACAATTTTGTAGCTTTCTAGCACATTATATAGTAATGTGTAAACTTATTTTTTAAATTGTATTTTGATAAAAGGTATTTTTTGAAAGCTTTTGTGTCCGTCTTTTGTCTATCTATCTATCTATTTATCTACTTTTTTCTATTTACACTTTTTTTAAACATATATACATACATGCACCTTCCAGTAATAGTTCTTGAGCATAAAATTTTCTCTTCACAGGCTAAACAACAAGAAAAGCCCGAATGGTCGCAGAAGAAGTGAAAAATTCAACTTGTTTTTTTCTTAAGATATATTTCTTTAAATTATTTTACGATATCTATATCTATGATACACATTATAAATTAATAACTAATCAATCTATTTTATGGTGAATAAATAAACAAATATACAACATTAATTAATCAATTATTTTTACCAAACAAAAGTGTATCAACACTGAATATATTTTTTTTTACATTTTTTCTTAAACACAGCATCTCTGTGACACTTTTTTCTACTTATTACTAATTTTTCCATTTATTTATTTAGTTTTTTTCCCTTTTTTGTAATTTTGTGCGAATATTTTGTCTATTTTGGGCAGTATGAATTTTGTATAAATGCTTTTTTGTTATTTGTATTGTTGGAGTCCTTATATTACAAAGGTGAGCTCAAATAATGCGCCAAGCATTTGTTTTGTCTGAAGCTTTATTTGTGCTTTTAGGTTATGTTTACAATTTATTCCTTTTTTATTATCTTATTAGAAACTTTATTAAATATATTATTACTAAGAGATTACACCACCTAGAGATTTTCAAAAAATTGATTTTTTGGGGCTAGAAACATTTTTTTATACTTTTAAATGTTTAACCATTTCAAAATTCAAATAATTTTTGAAGTTAAAGCAATTAGGTTTTAAGACGCTGAAGCTGTACTGTTTTTTTTTGCGTTTTTCTCGAAACTACTTTTTTCAAACTGGTGTACTAGATATCTTAAGATCTACTAAACCGATTTTTTTTAACTCAAAATTCAAAAAGCTGTATTTTCTATAAAAACAATTTTATTTAATTTTCCCTACATTACGTTTTAGCTATTACCTTTTTTAATAAGAAAAAAATAATTTATTTTTTTATTTTTCGCAATATGCCTGATAGAGATAATAAGTACAGTACACCATCAGCAAGGATTTTCAAAAGAGAGTCTTATTTATCGAGTTATATCTTCGTCGTTTTTTGACTTTTTTTATTCGTTATTATTTCAAATTATTCATAAAACAACTGCTTATTTGTGTAAAATAAAAATTATTTTATAAACTTAATAGCTGCGTCAAAAAATAAAATATTCTTCTGAGCGTCAAGGTGGTGTAACTCTTCAAGTATTTAACCATTTATAAAAACTATTTTTTTCATTCAACAAGGGAATAAAACACTTATTCATTCCCAGGGAATTAAAACCGGGGCCTTAGACTCTTCTGTCACTATATTTTGTAAACATACATATATTTAATTGCATTCAATCAAATTGCTTTGAGAAAATAAATTATCCATATCGCTTTATATGTTATTTGGCTTATTAGAAATATGTTTAGTTTAGAAGTATAAATTTAAATTAAAAATATAATTTAATTCAAATTTATAATAGAATAGCGCAATGTTTAGTAGTTTTGAAATTAATAATATTCAAAACACATACAAATTTTCAAAAAAAAAACTTCAGGAGCCTCAAAATTTCGCCCTCCCATCTTGTAAATAACATTTTTTTCTTTCAGGACTTGCAATCCAATAACTTAAAAATACCTATGACACAACATGCTTAAAAAATAAAAAAACGTTTGAATTTTATTAAAATAATTAATTTAATGATGTTATTAATGTATTTATGAAATTTCCAGAAAAAACCAGATTGGTCCAAGAAGCCTGGAGACGAAAAGAAGGTAAAAGAGGAAGAGGTTGAGGCATGAACATCCAACGAAGGCTCCTTTTAAATAATCTCCTCTAATATTTTATTGTATATTTGTATACTAAAATTAAAATATATTTAACAGCTTTCCTAAGTGTCCACCAAACGGGATAAAAATATTCCTATTTTCCCATAGTATATTTTTTTGCATAATATCCCGGTTAAGAATGATGGTTTATTATCTATAAACTTTATGTATTTATGTTAATTTGAAATGAAAAAAACATCAGTGATTATATTTATTGTGTCTTGTTATTTGTTTGCACCTTACCTATATTGTTTGTCCCGATGTTCCCTTGTTTTTTTATTTTTGTTTTGTTTTTTGTTTATTTATATTTGATTCAAATTTTTGTTTTTTCACTTCGAGAAGAATTTAAGCACACAAACTGTTATTAGTT
>CM008238.1:6151467-6172379 GCA_002278615.1 Pogonus chalceus | reverse complement strand
TCTTGTATCTTTGCAATGACTTCGAATATCAATAAACCCTTTTCGAGAGTCATTTTAGACAGAATAAGAAATAGATTTTTGCGAATAAAAATCTTCAGAATGGGGTCCGATCTTAACCAATGTTTGAACTATACAAAGTGCATTGTGAAAGTTCCATACAGATTTTTTTTAATATAAATACGAATATAGATTATTCTATTGTACAACTTATTACAAGATCATGGTAGTGCCTTCAAGAAAACCCTCTTAATAATCATAATACGTAGACGTAGCTAGTTTTAATTAAGTCTGTACGCTTGGTGAATACGCGGTCATTATCTTATTTCTCTCAACTTCTGCTATCACCTGACATTGTTCATTATTACGTACACACTTCCACTTCTTCTTCTTTAATTCTTATTACAATAAATTTAAATTATAAATGTATTTACTTTATTAAAATATACCTAATAATTGAATGCCCTTCTTTTAATACGATTGATATAGATATAAGAATGCAGTGATACGCTGATGTAATGCAAAACTTGAATAAAGAACACGCCAGATGCATCTTTTTAAAGTTGAATGCAGTTCTGTACGTGACAAATGACAAATTCAAATTATCTTGTCTTGGTTGTCAAGATGATTGTACAATCATAACTATTCTCACACGTCTTTCAAAACGATGTATTACCCTTGGAATACAAACTGATAGATTTTTTATTTTTAAATTTTATAAAACGCAATATTTTTTTTTAATCTCATTTATTTTTGCATGATTAGTAATGATATTTTGTAAATATTGAGTTTGTATTAATTGCAGATACAAAAACAATATATTTTGTTAATAAAATCAGATTTTTTATTTTGATTTATAATATAAATTGTGACTTAAGTTATTTGCTGTATTGGGCACGACTTTATTGAAGTGTATACTTTAAAATTGTTATAAGAAACACTTATGTTCGATAAATATTGTCTTAATATTATTTAATAATGTAATATATTAAAATAATATACTTTTTTCATTGTTTTGGCATAGAAATAGTGAGTAAAGTTTGTTGTTGTATCGGGCACGACTTTATTGGACGGTACAGCTCAAAATTGTTGCAGGAAAAACTTATATTTTATAAATATTGTTTTAACATTACTTTAAGATTCAAAACTAATGTAATTTATTAATTAAATCATATTTTTTCAATTGTTTTATAATATAACTTGTGACTTAAGTTTGTTGCTGTATATGCCACGACTTTATTGAACGGTGCACTTAAAACTTGTTACAGGAAATACTTGTATATAATAAATATTGGCAAAAAATTACTTTTTTTCATCATTTTATAATAGAAATTGTGTTAGATTTGTTGCTTTATAGGACACAGCTTTAATGAACGGTACATTTCAAAATTATTATAGGAAAAACTTATATTTTTGATAATATTACTTCCAGACACAAAAATAATATAATTTATGGAAAATATTAAATTATTTCTATTATTGTTTAGTATAAATTGTGAGTTACATTTATTGCTGTATAGGGCACGACTTTATTAAACGGTACATTTTAAAATCGTTGCAAGAACAAATTTTGTTATCGAAAAGTTTGAAATTTAACATTTAGCGTTAATACTACAAGTATTTATCATGAATTAAAGTAAAATATTTAGCTAAAAATTTCTAATAAAGTTTATTGAAAAGTAAATAACTTTAAAGTTTAATATTTATTTTGTAAGAGTCAGTAAAATGTAAAAAATATTTGACATAAATGTCAAGGAACGATAAAAAATAGCAAAACTGACAAATTGTTTGTGCTACACGTCGTTATGTATTCGCGATCAGTTTTTGGACGTGAAGCAAAAAATGCTAGTGTTTGCTGTCAATCAAAAATCATCAATATCTCCATAAAGACGATGGTATATTTCCCGAAAAGCACTCGCCTGTCAAAAATTGTTTTTCGTTGCTGTACGCGAATCAAACCAAATACAGGAAGAAATCGACAAGGCACCAAGAGGATTACTAAAGCTCTTTATTTATCCCTTAAAAACGATAACGCTAAAGCATCTCTTCTTGTCATAATAAAACAAGATTATTCGACTGTTTCATTGCATTTATTTATTATAATTATAACATTTCTAATAAAACGTATCATTTTCGCGTTACTCGAAGCATTATTTCAAAATCAATAGATTATTAAAACTTCACAACAATAATCACGTTACTAAAACAACATACCGCACGTATTCAATGAACAAAAAAAATTCGTTTATGAAATTTTTTCAATCACATCACAACACATGTGCTTATATATGAGTTTCTGTGTTATCAATGAAAATTTCATGACGGTAAAACTTTTATAAAACTTCATGATCGTTCTCATGAAAACATCGTAAAATAACTTTAAACAATTTACACATTTTTCGCTTTAATAAATAAATAATTACGTACTATGTTTTACACGACAAGTTTCTTTTATTTTTCATTCACAATATAAATACTACTATGTATATATGTTTAGCTTTTTTATATTATTACTGTTCTCTTTGCGGTCTTATACAAATTTTTCTGGTCTTTAACTGAGATTTAATTATTCTTTACCCAATTTCAAGTGATCTTTAATCACGTAAAATTATAAACGTTCCTTTTTAAAAGTAAATATAATTTATCTTAAATTAACTTAAATTTATTTTTAAAGACCAATCTTTAACTAAATTAATCTGTCTTTAATCAAATTTGTATCAGTTTTAAAGACTAACGACTTTAATTAACTGTAAATGATCTTTAGCTAATTTTAACTGATCTTTAACTTTTTTAAATTACAAAAGTCCTTATTTAATAGTTAATATGACGACTTCAACTAGTCTTTAACTAACTTTAACTAGTCTTTAACTAATTTAAACTGATCTTTAACTCATTTTAAATGGTCTTTTACCACGAAAAATTATATCTATTCTATTTTAAAAGTAAATATTAATCTGTCTTAAATCAAATTCATTTCATTTTTAAAGACTAACTTGTCTTTAATTGACTGTAAATGATCTTTAGCTAATTTTAACTGATCTTTAATTATTTTAAATTATGACAGTTCTTATTTAAAAGTACAAATTAATCTGATTTAAATTAACATTAAATCATTTTTTTACAATTAACTAGTTATTAACTAGTGATCTTTAACTAACTTTAACTGGTCTTTAACTTCTTTAAATTATAACAGTTTTTAGTTAAAAGTAAATATTAATCTGTCTTAAATCAACTTTAAATCATTTTTGAAAGACTTTTATATAGTTTTTGAATCATTTCAAAGTTTTTCAACTTTTCTTTAATAGATTTTAACCGATATTTAAACTGATGTTTTGAGATAATTTTCTAGCTGGGCTTTTTTAGAATCAATCTTTATCAAAATATTTATTAAAGATATCTAGAAGATATATATTGAAAAAATTATGCTATAAATCACAGCAAATACCAGTAGTTGCATCTTGTATTATACAATTAAGTTTTGAATGACCTCAAAGACAGCAGAGGTAGTACTTTGTCTAGTTGAACAAATAATTTGAAGCCTGCTATCTAACTCGCATTCATACATTCAAAATGAGTGATCAATTAGAATTATACTACCTCTGCTGCTCAAGGTCCTTCAAAACAATCATGCACCCTTGATATTAACAAACTTACAGAGAAGATTACTAATAATAATATTATTAAATATAACAGATTTAGGAACAATAAAAACAATTTTTTGAAATTAATTCTTTATTTATTAAGGTAATTTTATAGTTACAAATATTTATTGTTTAAGGTGTACTATGCAAAGAAAAAACGAAGAGCGCAGCAAACACAAGGCGAAGACAGTTCACATAAAAAAGAACGCAAACTATACAATGATGGTTACGACGATGATAACCATGATTACATAATTAAAAATGGTGAAAAGTTCCTGGACAGATACGAAATCGACTCTTTAATTGGTAAAGGTTCGTTTGGCCAAGTGGTTAAAGCATTTGATCATGAAGAACAGTGTCATGTTGCCATTAAAATCATTAAAAATAAAAAACCATTCCTCAACCAAGCACAAATTGAGGTAAAATTACTTGAAATGATGAACAGAGCCGATGCGGACAACAAATACTATATAGGTAAATAATTACATTTAATAGTTTTTGTATAAAATTATTTATTAATATATTTTTTTTCAATTTTAGTAAAATTGAAACGACATTTCATGTGGCGAAATCATTTATGTCTTGTCTTCGAACTATTATCCTACAATTTATATGATTTGCTTCGTAATACAAATTTCCGAGGTGTATCGTTGAATCTCACACGAAAATTCGCGCAGCAACTTTGCACTGCGCTACTCTTTTTATCAACACCAGAACTGAATATAATCCATTGTGACCTGAAACCTGAAAATATTTTACTATGTAATCCTAAACGATCAGCTATAAAAATTGTTGATTTTGGCAGTTCTTGTCAACTTGGACAAAGAGTAAGTTGTTTTTTATCAATTTCCGTGATAAGACAAATTAAATTTATATATTTTTTTTTTTGTTTATTATAGATATATCAATATATCCAATCTCGATTTTACCGATCACCTGAAGTTCTACTTGGCATTCCGTATGATTTAGCCATCGATATGTGGTCGCTAGGTTGTATTTTAGTCGAAATGCACACTGGCGAACCGTTATTTAGTGGCGCAAATGAAGTTGATCAAATGAATAAAATCGTCGAAGTTCTAGGAATGCCACCAAAGCATCTCCTTGATCAAGCACATAAAACACGAAAATATTTCGATAAACTCCCAGGCGATGGTAGATACGTATTAAAGAAAAGCAAAGACGGTAAAAAATATAAATTACCAGGAACAAAGAAACTACATGATATTCTTGGAGTTGAATCTGGCGGACCTGGTGGACGAAGAGTCGGTGAACCAGGTCATTCAATGTCAGACTATTTAAAATTTAAAGATTTAATACTTCGCATGTTGGATTTTGATCCCAAAACAAGGGTTACACCGTATTACGCGTTGCAACATAATTTCTTTAAACGGACGGCAGATGAAAGCACAAACACCGCGAGTAGTACGAGCTCAAGTCCAGCAGTTGCAAGTTTACAAGAAATCGCTGTACCTGCTAGCAGCCAACACGGTAAGTCATCTAACAAATAATTTCTTTATGTTTTGTTATTCTTGTTAGATGCCAGAAATTTATTATTATTGTGATTTTTTTTATACGAAATATCTTAAAATTCACTCAGAAATCACAATATTAATTAAGCGTAACGTTTTGATATTTTAATTACAGTAATAATTAGTTTATATACAGTTTAATATTGATAAATATCAATTAATATTATTAAATTTAAAATTTTTGCATGTTAAAATTTAGAGCACTGTTCTTAATAAAATTATTGGGGATGGTTTAATTTGTAATATTGAAACAACGTAAATAATTAATAATAAAACTTGCCTTATCTGATTAAAAATAAATTTTAATTATATTTATTGAATATGGGTCCTAATTTTTTAATTCCTTCCTATATTTGTTAATTGTAAGCACGATACATCAGTTCAAAATTCCCTTTTCGTAAAAATCAATTGAAATTTTTAATATAGCATGTTGTTATATACCTTGTTTTATACCCTTCAAATTAAATTATAAATTATTTTTAAACTCGTTTCGGTATTACAAATTATAAGTCGTATTCTTTTTGTATGAAAATAAAACTCAAAAAGAATACAACTATAAAAAATAAATTTATTTGAAATAAATTCTTTAAAAATTAAATTAAATTGTTGTGATCTTGTTCTTGCTTAAATTGTGCTACTTGTCCGCAAGTTTAGATTCTTTCAAATATATTGTTGACTAAATGTTTGTAATATGTTTGGAAAATCTTAAAAAAGCTCTGATTGTGATTGAGTGATTGATTGGTGTGTACAGATATAACAGTGCCAAGTCAGTTTGTGTCCTCACGATGACTAACACTCTCTCGCACTGGCGAGCCATAAGTCCAATAAGGCCATACTGTCTTCTTTAACCAAAACAACTGTAGGTAAATCAATGAACAACAATAAATTACTTCTTTAACTTGTTACATAACTAGTTTTTACTACTCGCTCGTCAATAGATTTATAGAGTTGTAGAAAAATGCTTCTTTTTGTAATTTCTATAATGATACCCCATACCCCTTTACACCTTATTGTTGTTGTTGTTGTTATTGTTAATAATATTTAACACATTTTAAAACGTAATTTTCAGTAAAAATCATTGCGCTATATTTATATTATTTAATTTAATAAAATGTGTTAAATATTTTTATGTTACACGGTTTTGTTTGTTGCATGTGCATGTTGTTCACTTTTTATTTATTCTTGTTTATATAATACCTTCTTCTATTAATCTCTTCTACTTATATTTCTTATTAACAGTAATTAAATGCAAATTAAAACTATAAAAACACACACATATTACTTGTAGCTAATTAAGTATTATAGTGAACATTTATATCAAAAAAGTATATATTTTTTAACTTTAAATGATTTAATATTATAAATACACAAATCTGCAAGTTTTAATCGTATTAAAATTCAAATTAGCTTAGTTTTTGTTTGAGTAATAAATGTACATAAATGCTTTTATTTGTATAAACAGGAATGATACTAAATAAAATATAAAAGTTCATTTTTATTGTATGAAAATTATTAAAAATGAACTTATTCAGTAGATGTAATGTTGGTGTATTGTATTGATAACATAAGGTTGTAATAATAAATATGAATTTCTGCTGTGTGCAGGACTGAATATGGTAAATAATCGCCCTCGAGCCGAGCATATGTATCCACCAGTGGCAATGGTGAGCTACACGTCGAATAGTTCATCGGGATCAGTTTCGCAAACAGCAATGGAATGTGAACCACTGCCACCAATAAACCAACAGTCAACAAGACACCAGCACGCAACGCGTTCAGTCAATCGCTATCAGCAATCCGCAGCTGTTAATGTATCTTCCTCACGAAATTCATTGAACTCAATGCCTATAATCAATTCATCAATGAATACGATGAATTCATCTATAAACTACGCGCCCTGCTCGTTACCCACAGAACCAATGGTCGGTTTTTATCAACCCTACGGAGGACAGCACCACGGTTTTACCGGAATTGTATCAACACAAGACACTGCATCCGGTAAACTGCAAGCAGCAGCACAAGGAAATAATACACAAGCAGACAGAGATGATAGTCCAATGGTTGGAGTTTGTGTTCAACAAAGCCCTGTTGCTATACATTGAAGAAATTAAAATACTAGCTTGATGAAGTATCAGAATCAAATAATTGAAATCAGTTGCAGGTCCGATGAAGTAGATAAGGGAGAAATAAAAAGAAGGTACAATTAAAGATTGAAGATGAATTGTAAATAAATGAGAAATGGTGACTGACCAATGTTGAATAAAATAATAAAACCTATTGTGACTGACTGAAGTGATATTTAATTAGTGAATAAAGCTTCAACAATACTTATATCACTTATTGTTGATAATATTTATTAAAACAAAACAAAAAACTCTTGACTCGAATGAATTGTTTCCGATTTGACAGTTTTATTTAAAACCACGACTGTATATCCGATTGGTGTGACAGTGCTTGAAAATAATAACATAATATTGTTTACGTATAGTGATAATATCATTAGGTTAATATTTCAATAGTGAAATGATTTGAGTGACAGAACAGCAGACTGTGAGCAAACAGAAAGCGGATGCTCTGTTGTTTAAAAAAAAAATTAAGTCCGCCACGATTACGTTACGTTTTTAATTAAAATTATTATAATGATGTGCAACTCGACATTTTGTTTCACCGAGGGTTTTAAAATGAAATTTTTATTAGCTAATAATAAGTAACTATATAAAAACAACTGATGAATAGTATTTAAATACATGAGTAATTATAGTGAATAAAAGTGAATAAAAAAATGTATACAGAAGATACATGTTTCCTATAAGTTTCTTATATTATCTACAACATATGGACATTGTGCAAAGCACATAGCACAAAATCTACATATTTATACCAAATAAGATAAATTTCTTTTCAATTTACAAATAAAAAAAAAAACTATATAACAACATTCAAAAGAGAATTAGCCGAAATTAATAAATAATTCGATGTATAAATATTCTACAAGTATATAGACTTTTATGTTATAAACTTATTATATTATATATTAAAAGAATTTCTAATTTGGTAAATTTGTGTGAACTAATGTATTATTACAATTTATTAATGGGACATTTAAAGAGTTTTTACTATTAGGAAATTTATTTAGTTAAGTTATGAGTTCCCAAATCATATGATAATGATACACGTAAAATGTAAATGAAACAATGAATTATTAAGTTTAAAATAAAAATATTTGTGCTGTGTGATTGGCAATTTACAATAGTCCATATAGCAATTCACCACCGCCATTGAATAAGTGGTGACCAATGTGTTCAGAACCTTCTTGTAGCAGTCACTATTTACCATAGAACCATAGTTTTCCCTTGCTTACACTTGCAGTATGTGATCGACATGTATGGCGACTTGCATCATATGATGATATATGCATTTAAATCATTTAAATATATATATTAATTATTAATATATTCAAAATAACTATAATAATGATGCCAAAAAATTGTAAAATGATGTGTAATCGTTTTTATATTTAAATATTTTGAAACGTAAGGACCTGTATAAAGTATAAATAATGAGAGTTATTCATTTAAAAGAAATAAAAATATTTTATTGATCGTCAACCTATTTTAGATGTCATAATGTAAGTCGCTAATTTCATAAAAATATGCTTCATTATTTTTATTTCCAATTTAATAATAAATAATACTTTTATTCGAAGTTGCTTTTTACCCTACTTTTTGGATAATTAATATCCAAATAAAGGCACTAATATAAAAAAAAAACCTTATTTATTTTTTAATTTGACAAAATTTTAATTGTATTTTGCATTAATTTTACAAATTAACTGTGAATACTATAACAATTATAATTAATTTCAAGATTAATATCGCAATAGTGTTTTCAATATAATGAAATTGGTGCACTGGGCCCGTAAATATTTTCAATATATTTGGTTTTATTTAAAAAGACTGATAATATTTTTTATTTTACAATAGTACCAGAAATTTTTTTATTAAATATAATCATCTAATATATTTAGTATTAGAAATTAAGCGATATTTGTATGAATACTTGAAAAATATTTACAGGCTCATTTATGAAATAATTTCCATATTTTTTTTACATTTCAGGCATTTTGCCTAAGACTGAACAATTTAAATTGAATGTTATAGTATGGAACAGGAAATTTACAGTTAAAAATATATATCATATAATTTTTTTTAATACATATATAAATATATAGATTGTTATATAAATGATTCATATGCTGCAGTGTAAAAATAAATTTATTTTGTATATAAGTAACTCACATACACACAGAGTTTGTATTTAATGACATAAATGACACAACATATTTATTTTGTTTTGTATATAAGTACTTTCATGTGCAGCATTCATAATATATTGTAATAGTAACATCATCTTTAAACAATATTATTTTAATTTGAAAATAATAAAAATAAATTTGTTTTGTGGAAAACATATGTTAATATATGAATCCCATTATTTATTATGCGTTCGTATTTAGCCATTGAATGTCTGTGTAGGACGATAACTTACAAAACTTTTGGTAGATTTTTTTTGGATAAATTTTAGAAATAATGCTGCCATCATTTATGAGGTCGTATTCTCGACTGGCTCTTTGTTATTTTATAATAAAATTGCATAAACAAGGTTTTTTAATTTTACTTAATTTTCCTATTACGTTTTCAAAAATAATTTCATTTATATATTTTTTTTAAAAAAACAAAAATATTTTTGCGGTTTAGTTTGAGGTTATGATAAATAATCTGGTAGAGCATGCGCTGATGTTTGTATTGTATACTTTTGTCATTTCATTTTGTGCGGCGTGATCGAATAGGCTATTCATTTTGCAATTTTATTAAAAAAAAGGTAATATCAGTACTTCTTTCGATTAAAATAATTATAAAAAAATTAAAAACATTGTTATTATTAAATAAGATTCATTTTATACATGTAATTAAACTAAGAAATCAGTAATCGAATTTTCTAGAAAGACAATGGCCCTTTCTGAATCAATAGATATTTCTCCTAAAAATGATGGAGGTGTTTTAAAACAAATTATTAAAGAAGGATCAGGAGTTGAACAACCTGCAAATGGATCCCGGGTTCAAGTTCATTATGTAGGAACGTTAACTGACGGTACGAAATTCGATTCAAGTCGTGATAGAGGAGAACCCTTCGAATTTAATTTAGGAAAAGGTATGAATTAAAAAAAATATCAATATTATAAATAATGTTAATACTTTTTCGTGTTTTTAGGTAACGTTATAAAAGCATGGGACATTGGTGTAGCAACAATGAAAAAAGGCGAAGTCGCTATTTTAACGTGTGCTCCGGACTATGCGTACGGCAAAGACGGAAGTCCACCAACAATTCCACCAGATGCAACCCTTAAATTTGAGGTATTTATATTTTAAATTATAACAATATAATTTACTTATAATAAAATTTAGGTCGAAGTTATAGGTTGGCGAGGTGAAGATATTAGTCCTAAAAAAGATGAAACTATCGAACGGTATCAAATTAAAGCTGGTGAAGGCTATGCTACTCCAAATGATGGAGCTCTTGTAGAAGGTTCGTTTATTTATTATTTTAATTAACATTTAAAACTTATATATTTATTTATTTCCAGCTCATATAATTGGGTCTTACGACGGCAAACAATTCGAAGAACGCGATGTATCATTTAATTTAGGCGAAGGAAGCGATATTGGGGTCATCGAAGGGGTAGAAAAGGCTTTAGAAAAATTCAAACGAAATGAAGAATCACGTATAATAATTCAACCAAAATTAGCCTTTGGTGCAATAGGTAAACCAGAATGGAACATCCCACCAAATGCAGTAGTTGAATATACAGTCACTTTAAAATCATTTGAAAAGGTAAACAAAAAATAAATTGTTTTTCTCTTATACATAAAGTATTTTTATTATTTATAGGCGAAAGAAAGTTGGTCTTTAGACTCAACAGAAAGAATAGAACAAGCGCGTTTATTTAAAGAAAAGGGTACCGCGTATTTTAAAGCAGAAAAATATGATCTTGCTATTAAAATGTACAAAAAAGTAATATCTTTCTTAGAAAATGAAAAAGGTAATAATAAAACGCAATTATATTATATTGTATGTTAATTATAAATAAAATTATAGATGCAGAAGGTGACTTAGGTGAAGAACGAAAACAATTACAATTATCAGCAAATTTAAATTTATCTTTATGCTATTTAAAATTAAAACAACATTTCGAAGCTAGAGATGCTGCAACGGCCGCTCTTGCAATTAACGAAAACAGCGAAAAAGCTTATTTCAGACGCGGACAAGCACAACTTGCACTTGAAGAAGCTAAATTAGCTTTAAAAGATTTCCAAGAAGTTATAAGATTGGAACCTAATAATAAAGCTGCTCAAGCTCAAGTAGCGGCTGCACAAAAATTGATTAAAGATCAGCTAGCCAAAGAAAAAAGAATATACGCAAATATGTTTGATAAATTTGCCAAAGTTGATGCGCAGGTGAATTAATTGAGAATTAGACTAATTCATTTGGTGCATTTATTTTTAATATTTGAATAGATAGATACGTAAACATTTTTTTGTTAATGATTCGTTGTATTTAACAACTTATGGGCCTACCAAAATATCCACAATACGAATTACTAATTTTCGAAATACAACTAGTTATATTATAAAAGAATGCTTTTGTTACTTAAAAATAAATAAATAAACTGAAATTTTTATTTGTGTTTTCGTTTATTGTATAAATTATACAATGTATGGTTTATAGAAAGAAGAAGAAGAACGTAGACAACAACCCGATGTAATGAAAACACTTGGTGAATGGGGCGAAGAAGAACGAGAAAGAGCACCTACAACATTTGAAAAAGAAAATCCGAATATTTTAATGTTAAATGGAAATGGAGAATTTAAGGATATGTAATTTAATTCGTAAATAGTGCATAAAATAAATGCATTCCCTTAATCTAGTAATGAATTTTATAAATAAAACAATAAATTATGTACCAGTATTGTTTATTTAATCATAATGAATATATAAATTGTAATTATTTTTACAATTAACAATACTTCGTACAATAGATAATACAAACATTTGCATTGGGGCTATTTTATAATAATGCTTGAGTCATCTATATAAGAATAAGATATACATATATTAAAATGTTTGTGCAGCCATATCTTCAGCATCTATCCCAAGCATTGCTAAGTCTTCTTTATCATCTAAGTCAGGAGGTGGAGGTGGAACTATATCTTCGACTTTTTCTAATTCTTCCTCTTCTTCTGGAACCAATTCATCCTGGGCCATATTATTATAATCGTACATCTGCATATTTGAATACATCATTCCGTACTGCATACCATATTGGTATTGCATCATCAAATTGGGGTCATTCTGAACAGCAGCTGCTAACTGGTCGGGCCTTTGATCACCAGGGAAAATAATATTCAACGCTTCTTGAAAATCTCGCGGTAGATGATTCCCTGCAGGACGTGCAATTGGTTTTGCTTCAGCGACAGGCACACCAGGTGGTAAAGCAACTGCATCGTCTAACTCCATATCTTGAACTTCAGTTTCTTCAATCGTCGTCACGACATTATTAATCATCGGAGGAGGTGGGGCAGTTTCAGAAATTTGTGGTGGTTCTGGAATTATTTTTGGCGGTGGTGGAGGATTTTCAGCGCTAATACGTGTTTGAGTGCTCTCTTGAGGTGTTGCTAGTTTAATAATATGCACAACACCTGGTTCTGGAATAAAAGGCCGGGCTGTGATTCCACTTTCGAATTTACTTAACCGTACTTCGTAATCTTCCTTTTTTTTCTTGGAACTACTGCTTTTATGTTCATGTGAGTGACCTCCCGATTCTGGTTTCTTCTTAAATAAAGGCATTCTTCCGATAAAAGGCAATTTCTTTGAATTCGAGCTACTTTGACTTTTACTATGTTTGAACTTATAGGAATCGGAATTTCGTTTATCGAATTGTGATTCCTCGTCTTCGTACTCGCGCGGTTTTGGTTTATATTTATCATCAGGACTCTCCGGGCGATAACGATCATTAGAACGACCTCTATAGTGTTTACGACTAGAGCTTCGACTTCGACTGCGTCCTCTACTTCGACTACGTCTGCTGTAGTAATCAGGACTTCGTGAATCACTTCGACGTTTACGCCTAAATCTCTCTTTAAATCGTTCCCGTTCTTCCCTCTCGCGTTCCTCTCTTTCTTGTTCCGCTTTCATCCTTTCTTGCATTTCCTTTTCTTCACGTTCCCGTAATTCTTTCAATTCACGTTCTTCCCTTTCGCGTTCGCGACGTCTTTGTTCAACAGCAGCTTCTACGGCCTTTTCTTCATCAGCTTTCTGGCGCTGCTTTAAACGTCCTTTTAAATTATCAAAAATCTGTTTATCTTGAGATGGATTTACAGTCATCCACTGATTGATGATGTTATCCTCTGCAGCAATTTCTGGAGGAGGAGGAGGTGGCGTCGGTTTTTCTTCTTTCTTACGATTTCTTTCTTCAATAAGTTTTTCTAAAACTTCGACTTTATTGCCAATTTCTTCATTTAGTATCATTTGTGCTTGCATGCGCATTTTATTACGCATTGCAACGCGAATACTTTTTGCTTTATCACTTTCATCTTCCGTACTGGAATTGGAGCTGCTTGAACTACTGGAACTGCTTCCGCTGGATTCAACTTTTTTACGTTTCTTTGATTTCTTCTTACGTTTTTTCTCTTTACTACTATCCAAAAAGTCTAATTTATTTTTACGACTTTTCGATTTGGATTTTTCATTAGACTCGGGCGCAAGAGATAGCATAGTGCTTTCAGTAATCTCTTGTTTTGCTTTTGAACATCTCGCGTACGCCTTTTCACGGTCCTTTAACCAGTTTGACTCCCAATGCGGGTTTTGTTCCACGAAATTCTGGAAAATTAATTAAATAAACATAGTTAGAAATGTGTTACTTTTAAAGTCTTGAAGTATACTTACTGAGTAATTATGTGCATGATTTTTCGACTTAAGATGAAGGGAAGCACAATGTAAGTCCCCAATCCATACATCGCAGAGTTTGCAGTACCAGGCAGTTGCAGAAATAAAGAATTGGAGACCTTCGAAAAAAAGAAAAATATTTACAAAATATTTAACATACTTAAAACAGTTCACTTACTCAAAAATTCAAATTACATATTGAAAATACATTGCAAAAACTTATTGAATACATAATATAATACAATAATATATAGAACTATTTAAAAAATACATTTTGTGGATAAATATTAAATATATTAATATAATAAATCTTCTGTGAACATTAATTATTATAAAATTGAAGAACCTAGAAGAAAAAGGTGCATTATTGTAAATCACACGGTTGACTTTACCTTTAATTGGTACACGTTTCACGGGTGCCCCTTTGAAAGTAGGCAACTCTGGGTCTGCGGGCAACTTATGCCAAGGTGTGTCAACCAATTGATGCTCTTGCGTCACCTGTCTATGTTCGGTACTATGCAAATGAGTCAAAAGATCTTTAGCTGATCTGGGAAAAACATCACAAACACGACACCAATGCAGTTCTGGGTCATAATGAATGTAGTTGTAACGAGACTGATCTTCCTTTTTTTCATTTGTTTCTCGACCGCTTCGCGCCGCTTGTTGCTCTTCTTCGTTACTGGAATCTGTACCTGGTTGACGGCTGCTTGATTTACGTGTTCTTTGCTGTTTCGGCGAATTATCAGTGGAAACTGTTTTTTCTTCGTAGTCGGCAGCTTTCAAACCATCACCAATAATTCCAGAAAGCATGTCCACTACGTTGTTTATTGATTTCAGTTTGTTTTGAATTTCGAGCTGTCAACAAAATGAATCTTATGTAATTTTGAAGAGTTTAAAAATTTCAAACGCAGAGTTGTATTCACATATTATACATACTGAACCGTTTGCATTCCGTCAGTTGACTTCTAAATGCTTTTTATTTTACAATATCGAGGGACAATAAATAAATATATCTCAAGTTGGATGAAATACAAGCCATCTTGCTGATACAGCAGCCATCGGCAGTGCAGCAATCACTGTGAAATAAATATACGGCTACCAACTATTACTGTACCAGTAAGTTCCAGAATTTTTCTTTTATTGTATCGATTTTTAAACAATAAAGAAATATCCACCGAGACATACAATTAAAAACCTAAATAATATAAGAATACTTAAATAGACTTACCTGAAGTTTTGCATTCTCCCGTAAAATTCGCTGGCTATCTCTGGGTGGTGATTTCTCCGACAAAAGTTCATGTTTCTGTGATCGTAATTTTTCAAGTTCACGCCGCAAAACAGATGCTTTACGTAAATAATCATCCCGCTGTTTGATTAACGTAGCCCGTTGTTGTTTCAATTCATTTGCAATTGCTGTAATTAATTTTATTTTAAATATTAGACAGTTTTATTACGGATAATAACGCAATAAATTTACCTTCCTTCTTCAAATCATCAGTTTTGGTTTCTGAATGTGCTGTAGATGAAACTGATGGAGGACGTGGTACTGGAGGAGGCTGTTGTTGAGTATAAGACGTAGCTATCGGCTGCTGGACTGGAGCCCACGCTGTGCTTGGATAATCATCACCTGGTGGACCGGGTTGTTGTTGCTGCTGCTGTTGTTGTTGATGCTGCTGTATTAACATAAATCAATTAAAACCCTTCGAAATTAATTAAAATTATAACAAACTACTAACCAATTAATTAGTACTCACTGTTCACTTTCAGTTCTTCATTTTAATAAGAATAATTTTAAGAAAAATTTGAACGTACGATACAACCAGATTATTGTACTCCTAAGAATTTAGTCTGCAAGTATTTTACGTGTAATTCAAAGGTTTTTACTTACGGGTTTTTTCAAAAAAAATTACTTAAAATTACTTACCGAATTGTTATATCCTTGCGCAGGTGGTGGGGGAGGTGGCTGTGGTTGATAACTTCTCTGTTGATTATACTGGTTAAAATTATTCGTGTTTTGTTGTTGATACGCCTGCTGGTAGCCAGGGTACGTCGTCGGAACTGCTCCATATCCGCTATTATACTGCTAATAAATTCCAAAAAAAATGTAATATAAATTTAATTATTTGTTATATATTAATATAATACCTCTGAATATATAGGAGGTGGAGGGGGAGGTTGTGGTTGATATTGTTGATGGGATTGTTGACTATACATTTGTGATGTTTGTTTTGGGGAACGCCATCCACTATCACGTGATGGAGAAGTAGAACGTCGATGTCCTCTTTGATGAGGGCTTTCTCCAGGAGAATATCTATTTCGTCCTATTATTTAAATTAAAATCATTAACATTAAGCTATAGAAAATAAATTCATCAAAATACCGTCTTCTCTTCTCGAAAGTCTGGGATCTTTGTTAGTATCAACTGAATTCCAACCACCTCCACGTCTATGATTATAATCTTCACTGGTTTTATGTTGGCTGCGATATGCACTACCGCCGATATCAAAAATATCTGACATCGTTTAAACTATTCTCATTTTTCAACTATAACATTAAAATAAACGTAATATGAAAGTAAAAAATAAAATATTACCGGTATTTAAGATTTTTTATACGAAATTAATTGACAGCCATTAATCTATAAAAACCGAAACAGTTTTACTTTTATATTTAAATATAACGTTTA
This sequence comes from Pogonus chalceus, assembly GCA_002278615.1. NCBI lineage: Eukaryota > Metazoa > Arthropoda > Insecta > Coleoptera > Carabidae > Pogonus > Pogonus chalceus. The sequence continues at coordinate 6,155,523 of CM008238.1, read as the reverse complement.
TAATAATAAATATTATCACAACAGATAAAGAAACTGACTATTACCTGTTATAAAGTTTAAAATATTTGAATAAATCAAAATTAATTCTGAATTTATTTAGAATATACACGCGTTATTTGCTAAACAAGTAACAAAATCTTCCGCCATTTAATTTTTCAATAAATTTTGCCAACATTACGATAATTATAGTTCCGTTCCCCTATTAAAATGAGCTTTAAAGCTCCCGGCGGGCAATTCAAATAACAATTTAATTTGCAAGGTTATGGTAAGAAAAAACAAATAATATATGTTAAATAATGTACCATTTATTGGAATGTGATTACATAATAAAAGATAAGTATTTTCCGTAGCGGAATGAACATATTATAACAAATATTTTACATACACCGTATAAATGCCAGGCAATAATGTGTAAAAATACATTTTTTTACATTTTCAGTCTTAAAACGTTGACTCAAAAACATCACACAGTGATTTCTAAAAAGTTTTTAACAAAAAAACAATAACACCAAATTACGTATATACAAACTTTAAAATTTGTTTTAAAAAACTTAACAGATAAAAATGGCAGTGATTTATATTTGCAACACAAGACCAGCTGAAGAAATATTATCTCCACCTCCTGCAGTTTGTTTAGCTTCGGTGCATACAAGAACTGGTGCAACGCAAATATTTATTTCACTTTTTTCATTATTATCTAAGAGAATAACTTCATCCCAACATGAAACTGGTTGCTCGTCAGTGACATTTATTCTATTACTTCCTAATTTCGTTGATAATGAAAAACTATTATCTAATATCAATTTAGCTTTGTTCACATCAATTTTATTTGAACCGCACACATGTCTGTTCGCGGTTAATGCAGCTTTAGCAGCTGCGGCTTTTGATCGTTTCCATTTAGAATTTTTCTCCGTTAGTATAGCTTGGTACGCTAACGTGTGAACATGAATTCTCGTCAATTTTTTAGAATTGTTTATATTTTTATTAGAATTTCTTATAATCCTGCCAAAAAAACAAATAAAATTAATTAAATTTAAATTAAATTAATTATAATTATTTACGCACTTATATAATTGTCTAGTTTGATCTAAAACAGTTGCAACTCGTGGATTAAAATCAGCTACATGCGTAACTTTTCCATACATATATAAATTATGTAAATTCGTTAATTCTTGTTCATTCATCCCTAAGGAATCGCTATAGGGAATAACATAATCCATTAAATTTTTTAATAATAATTCCTCTACATAACTAGCCATTTCAAAATGCATTCTGGAATGTTTCCCGTGTTTTATCATTTGTTCTTTTATGGCTTGAAGTCGAGTTTCTCGGACACCTTCTTTGAATGGATAATTATCCATCATTTGTAAACCACTAATAATAACTAAATCCGGGCGAAATTCTGTAAGTTTTTCTCCAAATTCTTCTAATGAACTTACTGTCGGATTACTTTGATCATTATGTACGATGTAGCGATTTGCGCGAGGTGTTTTAATACCACTCCAAACTTCATCAGTTGTATATTCAAGAATTAAATGAATATCGTCTTTTTCTAGATTTTTTCCTCCCGTAACTGTATAAAATACTTATTTATTATTTTAATTTTTACGCAGTTACTTTTATATTACCTTTAATATCTTTATGAATAGTATTTGAAAGTACTTTTGTCATTTTGGCACCTAATAAAACATCACACCCTTCTTTTTGAAAACGTGAAGCCATAACTGGTGCATTTCCTCCTAAAGCCCAACGTGCAGTTGGGATTTCAGTTGCAATTTTAACCCATTTATTAAATATTTTATTATCAGATATAAAACGTCTAAAAAAATACGTTTTATTATATAAAAAAAACGTTAATTATTTAGTTAAATATTAACGGAATAAATAAAAAAATATAATTATAAAATGTTTTATTATTAAAAAAAATAATAATGATACAAATAAAACAAAAATATTAATATAATAAATTAGTATATAAGTTAGTAATATTTAAAAAGCTGTATTAATAAAATATCTCACTCTGCGGCTGCACCATGCTTGAAGTAATAAGCAAAACTTTGCAATAATTCGTTATCGCTTTTAATTTCATTAAAATGTTCAGGTACTCCAGGTAAAGAGTATTTTTGAAATAAATCTGTTGCATTTACAAATAAATCCAAACAAGCACCATATCCCACAGCTACACGGGGTTTAAATATTCCTTCAGCAACTGCATTATGCAATTCTAACTCTAATAAACCATTTAAAACTAATAATTGTCGATTTGAATTCAAATTAAAATTAAACCAATTTTGAACATTACAACCATCATGACAATATAATGCAATTAAAATCGCTATAAAAGATAATGAAGTCCCGCATGTAACTGTAGAGCTAAAAAATATTTTTGCCATATTTCAAACAATAAATATTACATCAAAAACATCACAAAAAATGCCACATCACTTGTTCTGTCTCATTTGCTTTTTTAATAAAAGTGTCATAAGTCAAATCATGAGTCAAATGACTGGTCAAATTTTACAATACAAATATAACTAAAAACCCTATTATTCAATGTTGCCAGCCCTATATATATTTTAAAGTTTTTCAATAATGTTATAAATAAAACATTATTTAAGTTTTATTACAATATTTACATATAATTATATATAATTTATAATATATAAAGATATCGATAGGTATATTTATAGTTTTAAGACTTAAAATACTGAAATACAAATTCCCGCATATAATCCATAAATGTAATACTGCCTTAAAAATTTTCTGATTATACAAATTCAAACAAAAAAAAAGGATAATGATGAATTTATACAATTATTATTAATAATTTAACTGATGTAGTTATAACGTTTACATCTTAAACAGTTTTAAACAGTTTAATAGTACTTTAGATAAACGATATAACTTCTTAAATATAAGTAAATAAAATTTATTTGATATCCAAAAAATGACAAAAATCTTTCATCTTTCAATACTATTGGTCATTCAACCGGTATTTTGTGACGCCTTCACACTCGCGTAAAAGCCACCTAGAATGCGCACAATCAATACAGACGGCCTACTTGACGCTAAATTGTTTCGCCATTGCTAGTTCTGTGTTGTGATCCTTCTAGGATGTAAAAATCGTGCAAAGGATAACAAACCCAGCAATGATTTATAACAATACCAATAATCGTACGTAGAATAATTTATTGTGATATGAGGCCTAAAAAGTAAGTTTTTCCTGCACGATATATTCCTTACCGAATTTTTTATTCAATTTTTGTTAGTCACAAACTCAAAAAAATAGGTACTAATAGTTAAAGCTTTGTAGAATGCACCGTTTTATTTAATAAACGTAATTGGCAAATAGAAAATATATAAATTAATTTATTAGCTAATATTTTAGTTCACGGTTTTAATATATTGATACGTTTATCTCAGAATATCATTACATTAAACGCATTATTTAATTTCTTCGTTCGAAATTACTTTAAATTAAATAAGTTTATATGATTCATAGTTGAAACGAATAAGCATGTGTGCCTTTTAGTTCGTTCAAGTAACGAGTTGAAACCTGGATCAATATCCGTGCCATTACGTTTCAAGTCTTGATGTTCGGTATTGATATATCACGGACATATGTTCTAAGATTTTAAATTTGTAAAGATACAATTTAATAATTTATCAGGTGAGTTTTGATTGTAATATGTTAACGTTGTTAAATAAATACTTATTAACACACAATATACATACATACATATAAATGGTTTATCGTAATACATTTAAAACTATTTATATTACCTTATTTTAATCGATTTTCTATGCGTTTGATTTTTGATTAATTAATTGCATTATACCGATGCGCTATTTTTATTTCTCAATTTATATATTTCATTTTACAAAGCAATACTATATCAACATATAATTTACTTAAAATAATATATAAAAAATATTAAATATCAAAAATGCATGTTACAAAATTTGACTTGCACGCAAAATGGAAAAACTGACCTATTTATATAAAAATTAGATGAATTTTGATTTAATCAATAATCGTAATGTAGTTTACCTTTC
>CM008238.1:5960737-5970758 GCA_002278615.1 Pogonus chalceus | reverse complement strand
TCTCACCTAACCATCTTTAAACATTTAACAAAAAGGGAAAATATACAAATATTTATTTAACATATAAACACATAGTATTCATAAAAGTACAAATTTTTATCTTGAAAAAAACTCGTTGTTATACTATGGAAGTTATATATCAAAATTATTTCATTGCAATTCCGGCCTTAAACATACCGACCATTAAGATTCATTCAATTAGAATTTATAACATGGGGGAGGTCAAAATAGCATTGAGTTATTGCGAAGTTTCATTAATAAAATAGGGGGATATGTCAAAGATTAACGGATTTTGCAACTGAAAAGCGAAACTGTACAAAAAGAAATATATCATATTTAGATGATACATAAACAACTGATTTTTTTTGTTTTATTTATCAATATGTTTAAATGTTCGCATTTTATAACTAATGATAGTTTTTTGTTTTATTTCAAGGCTAATGCTACTTATTGTTCATTATCAAATATAGTATATTTAAATAGTTTTTAAATGTTTTTCCTTTGCTTGTTATCTAATATTTGTGTAAAATGACACATAACATTTTTTAAATTTATTATTTTGTAAGAAAACATTCGTTATACTAACTAACATATTTAAATAAATATTATTTTAACAAGTTATAATAAGGCCGTTCATTTAGAAAATAGCAGATGATGTTTATAAATAGCCTATCTTACAATATCTGTAGTATAAGTTTACATAAAATAAAATACAAGTTAAATAAACATTTAAAATTTCTTAGAAACTATAATTATTAATACAATTAAATATATTCGATACTGTGTGTATGTCAAATCTTTCTAGAAAATGAATTTTATTACAGATGAAGATTTAACCTATAAAACTATTCTAAAAATATCTTGTACTGTGTTCAAGTGAGTCACACAGCTGTTCTTAAACTTAAAATCCATGATTTCTCTTAAAATTTACTACAGTAACAGTCATTTGTTATTTATATCAACAATATTTATAAATAACAAAACAATTGAATAGATATACATGTAGAGTGCTGTGCAATGGATAATTTATTATTCAACAAATATCTTAGCATTTTATTTTTAATTGTACTTGATTTATTTTCAAGTACACGACAGTAGAACAAAGCCTAAATATATTTTAAGAACGCTGCTTATCACGTAAACATATGTAATAAGATATGTACAACGTATTAACATACGTTTTTGAATGTCAAAAATAACTTTAGTCATCATAATACATTAGATATCTAGCACTTGTTTTTTTAAAAACAAAAAATAGTTAACTTAAGAGATGAATTGTATATAAATAAAATTAAAAATAATTTCATATTATGCAAATTTTAGATAAGCAAAGTTACAATAAAAGTTCCCGACGACAGTAACCTCCCACAAGGCGTCGCGTCCATGTTTGGTCATGGACAGAAGGGAAACACGACGCCTACATCTATCTCTGTTACACTTGCAGAAAAACCGTTCGCTATCTCACTTATTCGCGATTCTGCGCATACGTATTAAACTATAAACTATATCACAAACATTCGGTAAAATATAGAATGTCAACTGTTTATAAAATTATAATAACATTTATTAAATGATTAATAAAATAAATTTGAAACAGTGACAACTGCTTTTATTTAAATGGAAACAATATTTAAATAATTGAGGCAATGACCTGATTCTTTTTTGTTTCTAAGAAATATTTTAACCTATCTGTTATTTATTTTGAATTAAATTAATACTATCTTGAGTTTATTTTAATATTTAATTTAAGTTTGTAATAATGAGATAAAAAATGTATATTTTTATATGCAAGATCATATAGTAGCCCGTTTCTATTACATCATGTGTACGTCAGGGGGGCATACCCAAAAATAGTCTCCTTCAATTCTATGCTTAGATAATGTTACTGCTGAGATAAGTTAATCAAATTCTAAAATTACGGCAAATGCTTTTATCAATAATTAAGAACATATTAATTCAATATAAACGTCAATTGTTAACTATAATAGATAGTTAGCTATGATTTCCGTTACTTTCAATTTTAATTTATTAGTAAATGACATATAAGCAGATAAAATAATTTCAATTGTTTTAATTTACAAATCTTAGGTTATATTGATTTTTTTTTATCATTATTGCGTGGTTTAATATAAAATAGGTTGTATAGGTCATTGTCGTCAATGAAATTTTTTATCTAGTTTGTTACGATATAGTTGTGATTATTAATTATCGATAAATTTCGATAAAATGATATTTAACAGGTAGCATCTAGTAAACTGTCAACAATTGTCAAATGTTTATTTTCCATGGATAGATTGATGTTGTATATTGTGTGTATACGTGACTAACCTTTTTCTGTTGTTTTTCCCAAGCAGGGTCCAAGAGCCCCTCACGCTCCCATTCCTCCTCTGGTTCCATGTACCCATCACCGTATTGGTGATCGATACCAACATTATTATAACCGTCGGTCATCATACTGAATGCACCGTATGCAAACTATATTTCGTAAAAAGTTCGTTCGTTAGACAAGTACGTAAATCCAAACTAAGTGTGCTAAGCACACGACCTCACAGCACACCAAACCCCACTGGCCCGAGCCCGACTGTAGCCGCTAGCCGTCTGCAGCCGTCGCTCAATTGATGCAACTACGGCGAGCTGTCTATAGATACATAACCAACACCAACACGTTTTTGTTGTTGAAAATATGAACGCTGTTCGAAAATACTCATTTAAAAGTAGGCTACTAACTACACACAACACGCGGAGACGATAGAAACTCGCGGTCCAATATCAGCTTCATGTTTTGTCGTCGACAACACACCGTTTATATTTTACGGTGGGGACGCGCATACATTGCAACAGTTGTTATACAAAGTACAGCAGCTTACATTATAAACTCAATACATTTCTATTCCATAAAACAACCCTTTATACTCATATTTAAACATAATTACCTTAAAAAACATCAAAAACATAACATTACAACAATAATTAACCATAAAAAACTTTCAAAAATAAATTGAAAAAAGTAGCAAAGGTCCCACCGAGATTTGAACTCGGATCGCTGGATTCAAAGTCCAGAGTGCTAACCATTACACCATGGGACCGATTAAATAAGTCCTCTACACTTCTATATTATTAAGAAAATTTAACATTTGTAACACAATATTTGTAATTATTTATAATAACAACATTTAACTTACCTTTATATCTGTAACAAATCATAATTAACATAAAATATTCGAATGCATTAATAATTTATAAAGCGTACGCCACTGAAAATTGAGCACGCGCACTATTATCAAATTCATGAACTACTTTTGACATCTGCTATAAACGAACGTAATAATCAACAAATTATAATATTTGGCTAAAATACAAAAATGAGTTTTGCTACAATAAATTTAGAAAAAATATGTAGAGCATGTTTAACACAAGATGTAGAATTAACATCAATTTTTAATACAATGAATACAAAAAATGTTAAAGTTGCAGATATGCTACAAACTTGTGCTTTCTTTGAGGTAATATTTCTAATTAATACCATGCAACTAGTGCTTATGAAATATTTTTTTAGTTAAATGAAAACGATGGTTTACCAAGTCAAATATGTTTAAAATGTTTTACAGTTATAAATGATGCGTATGAGTTCAAAATACAGTGTCAAAAATCGGATGAAATGTTAAGAACTTTTTTAAAAGAACATTTACAAAATGTGAATATTGTTAAAATGGAAAATGTGTTAAAAGTTACAAAAGAAGAAGATGAAACTGTCGAATACTTTGAAGATAGTAGTGATTATAATCCAATAGAAGAAGTACCAATAATTGAAGAAGTGAATGTGACAACTGAAATAGATGAAAACAATGAAGATATATCGAATGTAGTTCCAATTTCTACAATTGTATATGAATGCATTGATTGTAGAGCATGTTTTTCTACTCCGGAAGAATTACGCAATCACAGTTTTGTTAATCATGATAAATCAATTGTTGTAGTATGCCACAAATGTGGTAAAAAATTTAAAAATGATGATTTTCTAAATGCTCATATACAATTTTGTGAAGTACATACGTGTCATTTTTGCCAAAAATCATTTAAATCTGTTGCATATTTACAGGTATTTTTAATTTAAAATATGTATTTAATTCTGTAATAATTTTAAAATTATTTTATTAGAATCATTTGAAAAAGCATGATCCAGAATACGTACCAAGTCCGGATGATAAGAAATATAAATGTTCGGAATGTGGCAAGTCTTATACAAGCCCTGCAAATTTACAAATTCATCAATATTCTCATAGTGGGATTAAGCCTTTTAAATGTGAAATTTGCGATAAGGGTTTTACGAAATTGAATGCGTTAAATACGCATACAGCAACTCATACTGGTATTAAGTCTCATATTTGTACGGAATGTGGGAAAGGATTTACATCGTCGTCTATTTTAAATCAACATAAGAAAATTCATAGTGGTATTTTTATTTTTTTATACTTTTCAAACATTATTTGCCTTTTTTTATTATAAAATTAAGTAATTTTATTACTATACGGTGATTAACTTTAGTTTTTAAAGGAGATAATTGCTACTCATTTCCATTTTAAAGTGATATTCTGGATTTTAATAATATCGGACGAATCGGCTGGTTGTACTTTTATAGTTAGCGTTAATATTTCAAGCTCTAAAATTACTGTTAACAATAAAAGTTAGTGTTATTCCCGGTTTTAATGATATCAACATAGCCGACTGGTAGTAATTTCATAAGAAGCTTCATTATTTAGAGCTCGCTATTGTTTATTTCAAATCAAAATTACGGTTAAAATATAAATTTTAAATTGACTTCTCGATTTAGTAAGCTTCAATATTTGAAGCGTAGTGTCACTTATTTCAAGCTGAAATTATTTGTCTTCTCGGTTTGAATGATATCAACACAGCCAACTGATTATAGTAAAGTTGTATTAGCTTCAATATTTAGAGCTCCTTATTGCTTATTTTGAAACAAAATTGACTTCTCGATTTAAATAACCTCAAGTAAGTTGATTGGTAGTACTTATATAATTAGCTTCAATATTTGAAGCTTACTGTCAAATTGCAATTATTGAATTGAATGTTTTTGAGACCACTCAATCGCGGTATTTTTATTGTTAGCTTCAGTATTTAAAGCGTACTTTAATTTATTTCAAACTGAAATTGCGTTCAAAAACACGTATCGAAGTTACATTTTCGATTTAAATGATTTCGAGTTGGCTGCTTGATCATACTTTTATTATTAGCTTCAAAATTTAGAGCTCAGTATTCTTTATTTCAGTATTTAAAGCTTATTATCACTTATTTAAAAGCAAAATCATGGTTAGTGATTTTTTTATTTATATGATCTCCAGACAAAATTACGGTTACGATTTGTAATTATTTACGATAAACTTTAATATTTAGAGTTCGAAATAACGGTTTAAACACAAATTTTTCGATTCGAAGCATCTAACTGATTATACGCTATTATTAACTTAGATTTTCGATTTCCTACATAATTTATAATTTTAGGAGTTCGACCGNAGCTTTGATTTTCGATTTTCTATATAATTTATAATTTCAGGAGTTCGACCATTCAAGTGTCCAACATGCGCCCGTGGATTTGTAACATCCGGTGACCTAACAGTTCACATGCGCGTCCATACTGGTGAAAAGCCCTATCTTTGCCCAACATGTGGAAGAGGATTCGCTCGAGTTACGCATCTCAACACTCACATACGCACACATACCGGTGAACGACCATTCGTTTGCAGACAATGCGGACGGGGCTTTGCCCAAAGTGGGGACCTACGCTCGCATGTTCGGATCCACACTGGTGAACGCCCTTACGCGTGTACAGTTTGTGAAAAACGCTTTTCTCAAAGCAGTGGACTTGCATCACACATGGCTACACATTCAAGAATTAAAAACCATGTGTGTAATATTTGTAATAAGGCCTTCAGTCAATCAAGTAGTTTAGTACGACATTCGAAAACTCATAGTGATTAAAATATAATTGTGTTGTTAATTTAATTTATTAATAGTGTCAAAACAACATTTTATATATTTATTTTTTGTAAAAATGCTCTAGGATATATAAGATTTCAGGAGATACAGTTAAAAACTATTATCTGTATTCTCTTGTTATAATATTATGAACCAAAAATATGCAATATTTTTATAGTGCCTAAAACAGTGCATTTATTTGATAATAAAATAGTACAATTACATATTATAATTAGTGTTTAATTTCTGTTTTTAATTTTATTTCAGAATTATAACTGATTTATTTTTAAACTTTTCTATTTTATTTTTATTATAAATTTCTAATTCCGACCAATACAGTTGTGGGACAATTGTATTACTATATGAAGACTTTGTAAAAATACTTTTAAAAAAATAATACAGCAATTCAATAACACTTACAATGGAACCACCTAAACATAACGCGAAAAATCCACCAACTAACGCTATAAAAATATATAATTAATATTTATTATATTACTTATTAATCTTACGTTTTACCTATAAAACTTTCCCAAGTAACAGTACGATAAATAATATATTTTTTACAAAAATTATTTTGAAAAAAAATTCGCACAGCTGATAAATTATTATTTCGTTTCCCGTCTCTACCAATACAATTACATAATTAATTGATTTATTAATATTTTAGTAATGAGCGTTCTTTACTTATCTGTAAAATAAATAGCTTCGATTGATCCTAAATAATCAATACCGCTACAAGGGGGTAAACAATCACAAATAACTTCATTTTTTTGTGGATCTATAATAATAAAATATATAAATTCTATTTTTGTTACTAACAAAGTTTGATTTTTTTACCTATTTCGACTCGCGATTTTATACGTAAAGCAGTGAAATTATCTGCAAAAATGTTGTAAATTAATGTATTTTTACACAAAATTGTAATTTACCGTAATATTTAATTAGACAAGACATATCCAGAAGATTGCAGGATCTTAAATTCACTAAAATAATTTAAAATGTTTTAGAATTGCATAGCAAAAATAATTTTTTTTTTTTCAAGTTCCTTATTTGTTGTATAGCGACGCATTTCAGTTTTATGATAAAATCAAATCTTTGTTCAAAGTGGTTGATATAAAAAACAGAAACGCGTTTCAGCAACAAATAACGAACCTGAACTAACCAGTTTTTAAATAATTTATTACCGTGATCTCTATGATAATGCGGATAGCAATTACATACATTAATAATAGCTTTTGATTTACAAATATGCATACAATTTTCAAAACTATATTTCACATTTAAAAATCGAGTTCCCTAAAAGTTAAAAACCTCAAAATGAAATTACTATTAACGCGAAATGTTAAATACCTCGCCATCTAACCAACAACCCCTTGCAGTAGCTTTTAATTGATCTAATTGACTTTCTGCCTCAAAAATATCTGGCGCAAGTTTCATTGCTATTTCTGTTCCTTGTTCAACGACGGAAAAAAATACTATATCACTATTTGCGTATGAATTTCGATCATGTACCATCACCTAAATATGTTTATAAGTTAAATATGAATTTATTTTTATATTTAAACTTACCAAAATGCCTGTCGAGTTGTATAAAGGCGCTACATATTCTTCTAAATCTATGTTAAAATGTAATACAAGACCGTATAATGGCCCAGCACTTGTAAAATAATCTCTTTTTGAGTTTTCGTCTACCGGACTATTTAATAAAATTATTTAAACACAAAAGATAATGTAGTTATAAATTATTTAAGCCAAACATCTTTGCTTTACGGTTACAAAGTAAATAATATTTACAGAAATTTAATTTTAATGAATTTCATAACTTTCGATAGTTCATTATAATATAAATATAACTCAAATTATTATCTATTAGCTTTATTAAATTAATAAATACAATTGTTCCTCGAGTTACGAACTAAGTTCGTAACTCGAAGTACACTGTTCGCAGGTCGAGTCAAAACTTATTCGTAAACCGAGATATTACTATAACTGAATAGAATTGAGCATAAGCCATAAAAGCAAAGAAGTTTCACTTATAAATAAAAACTTACTCCAATATACTATTAAACGAACAACAAAATCCAAAATCCCCTTTAGCAGGTTTAAAAATTTGATTACAATTTAATTCAGTTCCAGCCCAAGAACAAAATTTTAATATTTGATTACACGGTTGACTTAACTATAATTAATTTAAACTATTAATTGCAATAAACAACAATAATTAACTGAATTATATACATTTCGCAAAAATTCTGTATTATCTTTATATCCGTTTTCTTTTAACACTTGGTATATTTCCTCGTATGGCGAAACATCTATTGGCATAGGTGTTCGTAATAAAGCTAAATGTCGAAAAAAGCTTTTAATTACTTCGGCTTTTATACCTTTATCTAACCTGAATATTATATTTATATAATTTTTAATCAAAATATATGAATATTTTACTTACAATAACTTCTCAATCGGTTTCGATAAAGGTTTATAAACCGCATTAAAATTACAAACAGTTACAGCCGGAAATGGAACAGTAGAAATCGGATAAGTTGTTGTATCAATTGTTTTTGTAACAGGTTGATTATTAAATTCAATTAAATTTTCATACAATAAACCACAAAAATATTGAACACCAAATAAAAATATAATAGTCCAAAAAATTACTTGCAACCAATGTTTACTTCGAAAAATACTACATAGTCCGTGGATACTAATATTTTTAAAATATCCTTTTAAATTTTCGTAAAAATTACGGAGAAATTGAAACAACATTTTTGCGCAGCTTATTATTATAATAATTATAAAAAAATATAGGAAGCGTTAGGATATGGTAATACATAATCAATATTTGTTGAAGGTAATTAAATAAAACTTTTATTTTAATATATTAATTATTTATTGATAGACTTTCCATTTCCACGTCGTTAGCTTCGCTTTTAACAAGTTGAACAAGTGGTCTTGAGCCAAATGTATGGTTAACTTGAAAATAAATTCAAAATCAATATATAGTTTTTAAAATTCATTAGAGATAATTTATATTTAAATAATTAATAAAAGCGTATATAGTTAACCTTATTGCGCATATTTATGTTTGAATATAAATCACAAGTCAAACATATTACGTCACTGTTCGAATTTTTCATTATTTGGCTTTAAACTTTATGAAACTTACGAAAAATATGTTTTTTAAGCATTAATTAAACTTATTGTCTATTAAAGAAGCAAAAGCTACATTTGGTTTCTCTTGTTTTTTAAAACAAAATGAAGTTATAAAGTAGCTAATATATTAACATATAATTTAAATTATGTACTACCAAAAATTTGATCTATTTTTAAACAATTAATGCCCAAAATAATTTGAAATCTCTAATATTTGAGTAATGAATAATATTAATTTTGAATCGATTGATTTCCATATATACTCCCTCAACCTCCTAAGTACTATCAAATAATAAATTGGAAATGAAATTTAAAATATAAAAATATTAAAAATGAATGATTTTTTTATCAAATAAGTAAATTTTAGTAATTCATTAATTTTGAAAATAAGTCCATTTAAGTATATCATTTTAAAAAATATATTTTGGCTTTTAAAGCTTACCAATTTAAAAAAATTTTAGATGCGCAATTCTTTAAATATCTTGGGAAATTTAAAAAATAATCTACTCATATGTTATTTAGCATTTATGAAAAATATGTGCTTGTTTTTTTAAAAAATTAATTAAAAAAATTACTTACTTGGGTCGACAGATCGTAAATCCAAAACAGAGAAGTTCTTTGTCTTATTGTCCCCACCTGATGCAACAACAAACGGCAAATCTGGACAAAACTCTAAACAATGTATCGTTTTCATTTTCATTTCTTTACAATGCACTAAAACTGGAGGTTGGTCACTTGTACAGGAATAATCCCAAGTTTTAAGATTACCATCAGCTGACGTAGATACCATTAAACCCGCGCATTGCGGACTAACTACTAACCCTGTTACTTCTTTCTCATGAGCTGATAATTTCCATAGCATTCCTTGTCT
>CM008238.1:5945421-5959226 GCA_002278615.1 Pogonus chalceus | reverse complement strand
AAATATAAAAATATTAAAAATGAATGATTTTTTTATCAAATAAGTAAATTTTAGTAATTCATTAATTTTGAAAATAAGTCCATTTAAGTATATCATTTTAAAAAATATATTTTGGCTTTTAAAGCTTACCAATTTAAAAAAATTTTAGATGCGCAATTCTTTAAATATCTTGGGAAATTTAAAAAATAATCTACTCATATGTTATTTAGCATTTATGAAAAATATGTGCTTGTTTTTTTAAAGAATTAATAAAAAAAATTACTTACTTGGGTCGACCGATCGTAAATCCAAAACAGAGAAGTTCTTTGTCTTATTGTCTCCACCTGATGCAACAACAAACGGCAAATCTGGACAAAACTCTAAACAATGTATCGTTTTCATTTTCATTTCTTTACAATGCACTAAAACTGGAGGTTGGTCACTTGTACAGGAATAATCCCAAGTTTTAAGATTACCATCAGCTGACGTAGATACCATTAAACCCGCGCATTGCGGACTAACTACTAACCCTGTTACTTCTTTCTCATGAGCTGATAATTTCCATAGCATTCCTTGTCTAAAATAATAAAATATATTATAAATATGAAATATAAATATGATTTAAAATGAATTTTACCTTGAATCAAATCCCATGACGGACCCAACACTCGTACCAACCATAAAACAATTAGGTTCATGAGGATCCCAAATAATTCTTTCAGCTTCACCGTCTAAATTCCAAGTTTTAAACGTTGAATCACTTCTACAATCAAAAACTTTTGCAGTTTTATCACAACTTCCTGCTAATAATGTCTGCGCTTCAGATTGATGCCATTTTAAACATTGTACTTTATCTTTGAATGATTTTAAAGTTGTGTGTGGTACACCTGCATCTAAATCCCACAGTATAATTGATTTATCAACAGAGCCACTCGATAAAATATGATGATAATTTTTATTCCAAGCTAAATCTAATACAGCATCTGTATGACCGATTCCAGTAATTTTTTTTCTTCGACTACCAGCGCGTCCTAATGTATACGCTGGTTCTAGGCAGTTCACTACGTCTAAATCCCATACATCGATGACAGGTGTCATGGACCCAACTGCACAATAATTACCTTTTCCAGAATGTCCAGGTTCATAATCTAACCATTCAAAACATAATGGAAAACTTGGTAACACAAAATCATGATGAACGTATAAAGAACTCTCATTTTCGTTGTAAACTGTAATTAATGTAATTTAATTATTTTATAATTATGAAATAAATTTAATAAATATACCATAAACTTCCATTATGCTTGCGTCACCTTCAACATGTCCAACAATAATTAAATTATCGTCTGGTTTTATTATATCGTCTTCTTTTTCTGAATCTGAATCAGAATTGCCATCTTCTTCCTCTGGGGATATCATTGCTATTGAGCCTATAGCTAAATTGTCTACTTCGCCTACAAAAATAATTAAAAATATATATAAATCTAGGAAATCTATATAAATATATGTTTTTATTACCTTCTTCGTCATACTGACTCATATTAAATTCATCTTGATTATTTTGTGGTGAATTGATTGGTTCTTCATCGTCACTACTATCATTTCTAAAATAAATACAAATTAATATGTTTACTAAAAATATTACCAATACTATAATACTTTAATTTAGCTTGAGTTTGTACAATAATTTGTTGTAATTCCTCTTTTGTTAATTGCACCTATAATAAATTGCACAACAAATTAAAATATAATTAATAAAATTAATTTCTAATAATACTTTTTCTGGATTTGCTTTCGCAACACCTTGTTTCACCCATTTGATACAAGGAACAAAGTTTATTTTCTGTGATTCAGCATCTAATTCATCCATTATACAATATAAAATATATTTACAACTTTTAAATTAAATAAACCACGTGTTTAACACGATGTTTGACATTAACCTATGTGATGTGTCAAAATGACATAAAGAACGCATGCGCTTTTGTAAAAACGTGCATAAACAAAAAGCACTAACAACGCGTTTACGCGCGTTTTATTAGTTACAGTTACTAGCAAAAGTGTTTACTTGCGGTAAGCGTCTTTGTTTATATTTGTTAAAGTATCAAATTTTAATAATATTCATTGGATAATTGTTTAATAACAATACTGTTTAATTGTTATATCATCTTAAAATTAATTGTAAGTATAATTTACGTTGAATCAATTATTAAATTTGATTTAAAGCGTGGTTTGATTTCATTACAAGGTGTGTTTATGTTATAGTTTCAATAATGTCGGGCGATAACGTAAAAGTTTATCAATTTAAAATCGAATTAAAAGAAATAAAGCCTAAAATTTGGCGGCGTGTTCAAGTTCCAAGTAATATAAGTTTCCATCATTTGCATAATATTATTCAGCAATCTATGGGTTGGTTTAATTACCATCTTCATCAATTTGAAGTAAAAGATCCTAAAACTAATAAAAAGGTTTTAATAACATCAGAACACAACGAACTTATTGATCATATTGAACAAATTAATGAAAATGTGGATATATCTAAGTATTTTGTGAACGAAAAAGATAAATGCATCTATGAATATGATTTTGGTGATGGTTGGGATCATATCTTGACCCTGGAAAGAATTCTAGCGTATGATCCGGCTGAAAAATCTCTTCCAAAATTGATTGCTGGTAAAAGAGCCTGTCCTCCAGAAGATTGTGGAGGTTACGGAGGGTATTATGATTTATTGGAAATAATTAAAGATCCTAATCATCCAGAGTATAAAGAAAGAATTGAATGGTTAGAAATGATTGGACGAGATAATTATGATCCAGAAAGGTTTGATATCACTGAAATTTCATTTGATTTTGATGATCCTTGCATTGTGTCTTAAATTTTCTGTTTTTGTTCATTTTTATCAGCAGTACAAATCAAATGTTGACAAATAATTGTATTATTAATTTTAAGTTATAAACATAATTTTAATTAAAATGTTAATAACTTTTGTTTCATTATATTTTTGATTTTATTTACTTTGACTAAGAATTTATGCATGTTAATTAATATGTAATTAATTAATTTAGTTATAAGTTTTGATAAAAAATGTTAATTACTTTTGTTTGATTATATTTACTATGTTTATCAATATATGAATTAATTCTATTATTTTAATTTTATTTTTGAAAATGTTAAGAATTTTTGTTCNATGATGTCATACGAAAAACAAATCTGTGAATTTAAAATTTGAATCATGGAAAATTACTGGGATTTACAAAACACCGCGCAGTTTAGCCAACGAAAAATATGTTAGAAGTACCAATAAAAGAAAAACAAATATATACGTACTGTACCAACCTAACAAATATTTAAAATGAGTTTCGAGAATTTCTGCTGATAAGTGACAAGTAGTGTCGGTGCTTAAATTTAAAACAGGTGTTTACCGGTTTTACGCGGAAAGGAAACAACTTGTAAGTTTAAAGATAAAATTCTTATATAATTTAATTGTATCGTAACTATTTGAATTTTTGATTGATGTTTTATTTGTTTGTTTGTTGCTATTGAAATGTTACATACATTTTAGTGTAGTTTATCTTTATATTTCTTATCTATAACTATAGTTATTTTATTTCAGTAATCATGCCGAAGAAACCAGTACGTAATAACTTTTATTTTTTCATATTAGATTTCAAAGATGCTGAAGCTAAAAAAGGAAGGTTTCTAAATATGAAAGAGGCTTCATATGAGGCAGGAAATGTCTGGAAAGTATGATAAAATATATATTTGGAAACAATACTTCCTTTTCTCGAATTAATACTTGTCTTAATCGTTTTTTATTTATCGTAG
The DNA here is from genome assembly GCA_002278615.1 of Pogonus chalceus. NCBI lineage: Eukaryota > Metazoa > Arthropoda > Insecta > Coleoptera > Carabidae > Pogonus > Pogonus chalceus. Next base: position 5,955,421 of record CM008238.1, on the reverse strand, counting down.
TATATGGGGCCTGCCGAACGAAAACCATATGATTTAAAAGCTCAAAAAGCTAAAGATGGGGAAAAAGCGAAAAAGTACACTTCATCTGGAGAGGATATCAATGTTGTTTTGAAACGGGAAAGGGAAAAAAAGGAAAAAATTATATTTTTACAAAAAGCTGTTGAAAAACTTGTTTTAAACTCTCCAGGTATACTTAACAACAATTTTGCAATATTTTAAAGTCGTTATAACATGTTTTTTTTTTTAGATATTACGGAGGAAAATTTCTTCGTATGCTATATGAACTATTATTGTTATTGTTCTTCGAACGGCCAGTATATACCTGCAGAAATATCAATTGTTCGTTTTAATTTACGCGAAGGAGTGAATTTAGATGAAATCTACCATGTCATCTTAGATACTGGTATGTAAGATCAGTTTATAATCAAATAAATATTAATTTAATTTGATTTTAAATAGGAGTTTTGCCACTCGGTTATCGCCTAGCCGCTGAAACCGTCGCCAAAGAGAGTCACAATATACCTGTACCACCACATGAAGATGATTATATTTGTGAAATAAGCGAAAAAGATATGGAAAAAGTTTTGACTTCAATGATCGATTTTCTACGCGTAAGTTATTATATTTATTGCAATTTAATTTGTATTATTAATAAAAATTATAGGCTTCAGTTGGTCGTTATGATCGCATCCCTCCAATTTTTGTCGAAGACCAAAATATTCCTACAGTTACAGATGTTCTTGAAAGAATGATTGATACTTACGGCGGTATGTTATTAAATTTATATGTTCACAAAATAATTAATTTTCAATTTTTATAGATCCTGATACACAAGATATTCCAATTTATTCTTTGACTCAATTGTTTTTCCAATTAAGAAATGTTGCAAGAAGAGACTCATTTCCTGTTACTTTGGCTAAAGAGGAACTTGATAAAGATATTTATGATTATGTAACAGATATTGCGTGCGACGTAAGTTTATTTGTATATTCTTTTAATAATTTGTGTTTTAATTAATTTTTATTTAGTTTCATAAAATCATTGATGCTTATAAACATTGTTCATTATCGAAATGTATTCGAAAAATTTTCACAATTTGTGATTTTACGAATAAATTAATGAATTTACCGTTGATTCCTGGTCGCCATGTTCCAAAAAATGCGTCGTTGAAGAAATTGTTGAAACAAGCTTGTGATTTTAAGTTAGATGTAAGTTTATATGATTTAATTAATTTTATTTATTATTATAATAAAATTGTATTTAGGATGAAGAGCCATCAACTTCTTCTACGAACGTTAATAAAAAATTTCAACAAAATCCTTCGTATAATTCTAAAACTCCGCAAGCTTCAGCATCTTCTTCATTACCTTCATCATCATCATCATCAGCATCCCAACCTTCATCTTCAAAACCTGCTTCTTTACCATCATCATCCAAATCTTCTAAGACTCAAGTTGGAAACTCAAAAGGTCCAGCTTGGAATACCATGGCTCAAGTTGTAAGCTCTAAGCCTCAAGTTACAAATTCTAGTGCTCAAACTGCAAATACTGAGGCTCAAGCTACCCGTCCTCCGATGACTACCAGTAATGCAATTATTATAATAAATAATTTTTATTTTTTATTTATATTTATTATTTCTAGGTTTCGCTCAAACTTTTAACAATAATAAAAACCAGCCGATGTCATTTATAAATAATTCTAATGATTTTCCTGCTCTTGGTAAATTATTACTTATAGTATAATTATAATAAATAAATTAATAATTATTTTTTAGGTGTAAAAAGTGAATCCAGGCCAAAACCTGCTGTAATGGGACGCGGTAAGTTAAATTACAACAATAAAATAATTTTTATTTTATACTCTTTTTATTTAATAGGTCGTGGACGTTTCAATGATAAACAATAATTAATAAAACCAAAGATTTATATATTTTCTGTAACAGAATATTTTTCGTTGTCAAATTGACATACAATTATTACTACTTTTTTAAATTTTATTACCACTTTTACTTTATATATTTGAAATTTGCGACGTTCTTATTAAAAAGATTTTAATTATAATTTTTTTATTACGAAGAAACAGTTTTAAACTTGTAGAACTGAAACTGTTTGACAAATTCCTTGTTGTATTCTATTTAAATGTTTACAAACTACTGATTTGAAGTTATTTTGAGAGTCGTTTTGATCAGTTTGATCGAAAATCTGAAAAAAATATAATACTTAAATGTATTTTCGATAATAAATGTTTAAAAACTGTATTTAAAAAAAAATTAAACGTTATATGAGAATAGATTTTGATCAATTCGATCGAAAATCATACAAAAAAAATTATAATATCTAAATGTATTTTCGATAATAAATGTTAAAAAAAAGTATTAAAAAAAATTAAGTTGACTACTTATCGTTATAAGTATTAAAATTTTATATGTTGTTAATGAGAATGAAAACTTACCCTGTTATATACGACAGTTGGAACGAACTTTGGAGATATTTGTTTTGTTAATTGTTCCGCATTTAATTGTAAATGTGTCCCCATGTTAGTATTATAACATTGTTCCACATAATTCCAGTTTACGCCAATTTGTGCTGCACACTGGAATAAAAATAATCTTATATGTTGTTATAAACATTAATGTTGTAACTTACCGACTGGCCTACATCGATTTTATTAAATGTATTCATAAAACAATGCACAAATTCTACTTGCATATTTGTATCTTCTAAAGCATGCAAAACGCAAGATTGTATTTTGTTTCCAGCGCATTCCATAGGTCCATGTTGACATTTGAATCCTGGACCCCCATTTAAACTCTAAAATTGTTTCATTTTAGTTTATAATTAATAAATGTACTGTGATCATTGTCAAATTATTTGTTTAATAAATAAATGAAAATGTATATTTTATTTTCTTACCTCTGATTTTCCAAATGGAATAAAATCTAAATTTATATACGGTGATAATTCACCCCAATTTGGATATAATTGGTTATTTATAAAATTTGAACTGTCTGGACAAAGTGATTCATAAAATATAGTAACATTTACCTAAAATAATAATATTTAAAAATAAAACGTTTAGTTTTATTTCATTTTATACCTTTTGAGATATCACTGAATTTAAAATAACGAAATAAATAACACTTGAAATTAAATTTCTCATTTTGATTCCACAAACAAGTGACCTTATTTAATTAAGACATGTGAGGTGTGTAAAAGATATGAAATAGAAAGTTTTTTTTGGTCATATTTGCTCTAGTTATTAAAGGAGGGATAAGTGTAACATTATAAATTATGCAATTTATTTATAATTGAATGTTTTATTAACATGCAGTTGTTTTTGTAAATAAAGTGTATAGATTTTACAAAATTTAATTATTTATTTTACATTTTACAATCGTTAATCTGCTGGTCTGATGGTTATAAATCTAGATAATACAAAAGCTATAACAATTGTTGATATTACAAATATAACTACAGTTGCATAAAATATTTCTTCCGTAAATACATCAGTAAAAGCTGGTAACTGATTATAAATATGCTCAATTAATTTTAATTGATAATTTTTAGAATTTGCTTTTACTGTCATGACTAAATTCTACTAGTTTAACGTTTCTTTCCTTGTTTAGTTAATTTTGTTACTTGGGCAGGCTGATTATCTTCTGGTTTAACTAATGAACTAACATGTTTATTAAATAACTGCAGAAGTTCTAGCACTGTTAAGTTTCCAGATAATAGTTTTATATGTCTGGAAAGAAACCCAATTAATAAATTCATTCTACTATGTTTTATTAATTGACTTACTTAGAATCGGCTAAATCTATTTTAACAATTGGCTCACTTCTATCGCAAACAACGTTAGTTTTAATAATACAACTTAGATTGGTGTTTACGATTTTCGGTGCAGAAACATAATAAAGGAAATCTCTGAAATTTTAATTTTATTAGAATTTTCACCAGAGAAACGATATAAATAGCTATTTACATGCGCATGTGTGTAATATATAAATAGTTAAAGTAATCAATATATTTTATAACCTATATTATATGCTTACCGTACGGCTTTCGCATTATCATGAAACGGATCGAACTGTATTTGCATTTTTTTCACTGGTTTTAAATTTACATTTTTTAATTGTTTACCTATTGCACTTACTAAACCCGCAGATCTTTTAAAAGTTCCACTGTAATGTATAGACATTGTACAAATGTCAACTTATAAGTTGTTACCTATGCGCAGAAGCACGTGTTCGTAAAATTAAATGATAGGAAAATAAAATTTGTAATTATTAATTTATTATATAAAAATGTATATTTAATCTGTCTGAATATATTGCTCATTCCAATTTATTCCTATATAAATAATATTTAAAATACATTAAATAAAAAAGCATAATTGAATAATAACTGTATTGTACAATATTATTAAACTCTTTAATATATATACAACTGATTGTTTAATTATCACTATGTACCCATTGCGTTTCCATTGCAGTTCTGGCTGCTAAATCATTTGGATAACAGATGAGTAAATGTCCATTATTAAACCTTTAGAAATAAAAACAAAAAAACGAAAATAAAAATAAAATAAAATAAAATTATGTTATAATTAATGGCATAACATACAAAGTATTCGTTCCATCTCGTATTTCTAGCGGATCTTTAGCAACTTGATACTGAATATCACTTTCTTCTGATACTTGCTCATCATTATCGCCTTGTGATTCAATTAATCTGTCCTCATCTTCTGGAAGAATATTTAAATCATCTGCACTTTTAACTTGTATCACAGTTGAAGTTGAATTCCCTGATAAACGAGGTGTTGAACTAGAGTTTTTCCTGCGCGCATGTGTATTTAAATGTCTTTTCATATCAGAACGAACACGGAAAGGTTTCCCACAAATTTCACAGGGATGAGGTTTCTCACCTAAAATATTATTTAACGTAAAAATCAATTAAAATTATTTTAAAGTTAGAAATACCTGTGTGTATTCGACGATGATTTTGTAAATAAGATGAAGCTCTAAATGTTTTTCCACAAAATTCACACCGGTAATTTTTTTCGCCAGTATGAATACGTCGATGGACTATTAAAGAGTATTTCCGCGCAAAATCTTTACCACAATATTCACATTGATAATTTTTTTCATCTGAATGTATCGATATGCAATGATATTTTAAGTCACCCCATTGCCTAAAATGTCGTCCACAATATTCGCATTTATAGGGCTTTTCACCAGAATGCAATAACATATGGACCTACGATTATAAATACAATTAAAACATATAAAATATTTGAAATATATATTATTTACTTTAAGAGCGCTTGCAGCAAAGAAACTTTTCCCGCAAATATCGCACTGATGAGGCCGCTCCCCAGTGTGCCCCCTAATATGATACATTAACGAATTCCTATGAATGAAAACCCGATCACAATGCGGACAAAACAAAGTTCCATTTTTTCGACGCTTTTTCCTAATACGATTTTTTCCTTCTTCCGAGTCTGATGTTTGTTCTAATTTTGTTTCAACATTTACTTTACATTCCTGAAGATGTTGTATCACATCTTGATTTGAATTAAATATTTGACCACATAAATGGCAAACTTGTTCCTGAGTTTGAAGTTCTTGTAAATTAGATTCAGTTGCTTGAAGAGCTGTTGTGTAATGCCACCCTTTTGAATCTGGCATTTCATCATCTGTATCGTCGTCGTTGTTTGCTTCGACGACGCTACGGATTCCTTCCATTAAGTCTTCTGGCTCGCTGAATTCATCTTCTATCTGTATATTAAATGAATATTAATTTTATTATCGATTACCTCCAACTTAAGCGAGAAATTTTGAGAGGATATTACTCAAAATATTTCGCTTAATCATTCTGAAGAAATCAATAAAAACCTTATTATGAGCATTTTGCATATGAGCCTCATATGCCTTTTGTCTTCTAAAACTTTTTCCACAATGTAAACAATTTAATGAAGGTAATGATGAAGTATCTAAGGGATCTTTATGTGGATCACTATTACTTGTAGTACCATTCTGCGAATTAATATTAAAAATAATAATTTAAACAAATAATCTTGTAAAAATGGAATATGACTTACTTCTTTCGATTGTGTATTATTCGGAACTGTAATACTATTAAAACTTGGTTCATAATGTGATTTTAAATGTTGAAAAAATGCTAGTTGGTCATTACAAACTAAGCCACAAATTTGACAAGAAAATGGATTTGGTTGAACAACAATACTGACTGAATGACACGCACTATGTGCTGATAACTCTTCGGTAGTATTAAAACTTTGGTCACACATAGAACATTTATGCCCTTTTTTAGAGATAGGTAATTTTTTTTGTAGTTTACGTGATATTCTTTTTTTATGTGGAAGACTTTTCTTAGACGAACGAACATCACTTCTAGAATAACAAAAACTTTTCATTTAATTTATAATTTTGATAAATTTTATTTGTACATACTTATTTTCACAATCGGAATCTCTTTGCTGCAAGGACTCCTCGTTTTCATTTTTAATAATAAATTCATTTTTAACTGGTTCTACTGTAATATTTCCGTACTAAAAAAATATTTTATTTAGTTTAAAAATTAAATTATGTATAAATAAAGAATTTTACCTTTTTTAATAACGATTCATGATTTAAATGCCGTTCTTCTATACCTATATAAGTATTATTTATTGTTGATATCACAGGTTTATCTACTGAAGAAATAACAAGTTGTTGATCTCCTAATTCTACCTTACCATTTTCTATAAAATAAATCAATAAAATAGTAATTTCATTTTTAATATTACGCCAGAAAATTAACCTAAATTTGAAGATGTAACTAAGGACGCTAAAGAATTTGTGCTAACAATAACATTAGAATCTTGGTGTAACTGTTGCTGCTTTTGTTGTTGTACTAATTGCACGGCAACTAACGCAGCGGCTAAATTTCGGTCTTCTTCTGTTAAATCATGCTCTAACAGATCATCAGTAGCATAACCAACCGTTGGTAAATATTCATTATTTGTCATATCAACTACCAAACCACTATGGGATGGTAATAGTTCGCCACTTAGGAGTTGTGAGGGTTCAACTCCTATCCTTTGCATCATAAAAGGTGGCGAAACCTCTGCCATTGTCACATTTTCTAGGAGTTCGCGACTGGAGTCAGAGCCTTCCATTATTTGCATAAGTTTTCATTACTTTGATGTTACTTTACAAAACTAGAAATAAAAAGCTAACATATTGTATCGTATTTAAGTGATCAAAATAATTATTTTGAAACAGGGTTTATTTATATTTTAATAAATTAAAACCACCGCCAATTAAAAACCGGAAGTAATATTGAATCAATGACAGCTACAAGCTGCAAGGTCACACATGTAGACAACACGAACAATTAAGAAAAGAATGCAGTTTTCTTAAGATTGCTACTTACATTCGATTAAATTTTCGTTGTAAATTCTCTTAGTTTACACTATACCGGGTAACACAGTTCTGTATAGAAGATATACAATAATAATACATTTCGACACTGGAGCAAAATATGACAACAGTGCTACACCAACCGGAAGTATTAAAAAGCGTCCACGATACGATAATCTGTATGGTGCTGCCGTTGATGTGTAATAATACACCCAGCGGGTAAAATGATTTTTATATAAAACTATTTGATTATTTAAATAAATTTCATTAAGTACTACAACTATATTGCATTATTGAACAAATAATTGCTCTCTGAATATATTACTAATAATTAATAAAGAATACATAAATTACTAGAAATGAGAAATGTTCTAAAAACCTTATTCAAAAATAATGGTCCCATAAATTAAGTTAATCAAATATTTACTTTTCCTTACCTATATTTTTATACAATTACATTTAAAAATATATCTATGTATAAATTTAAATTAATAGTATGTAATATGTACTTTCCAGCAAGTTTATATTTGTTTGAAATAACAAAATTTGTATAGTATCTTTAAATTTAACTTGGTTTTTTATTTACTAAAGTAAAGAGACATATAAAATAGATTAATTTGATTTAAAACAATTATCAACGTGTTATTAAAATCTATAATTTTAATAGAATATTTTAAAAAAAGGTTTAAAAATTATCGTGGTTTGAAATTTGATTATACTGTTATTTAATAGCTATATAAATATTTATTTAATGAACTACTCACTTTAATAAAGAGTTGAAATATTTATTATTGTTCTTTTATTGGTAAATCGTTTAATATTTACAGCCCTAATAATCCATTTTTTAGTGATAAGGCTATAAAAATTAAATTATGTGATAATCACATTAAATTAAACTTTATCAATAACTTTTATATATCTGAGTCAGATATTCTGATAGTTTTTTTAACAAAACATAAATTTAATTTGAATTGAAATATATCAAATATTACTTAGATTATATTAAAAATAAATAAAACCTTGAATTTCTACATTTTTATTGAAATATAAATATTTTTCTAACACATAACACACAAAACTATGTTTAAATACATAAATTAATATTCAAGAAATAATGAAATTCCTGCTAATAACCAATGATCATGACTTTTCCGTTCAGAAGGTAATAAAAGCGTCGTTAATTGTTCTTCCCGTTTAGAAGAAGAATATAATGGAACTTCAAAATAATTATCATCTGTATCAAAACTTCGCTGTAATAAAATAATAAAATTCGAAGTTATATTTAATTTAATTTAGTATAAAATAATATTATTACCTTTGGAACCCATGCTATGTAACAATCTGGTGCTGCAGTTACACTTTCAGAATCCGAAGAACATTCTGTTAATTTATGTCCATCAAAAAGAGCTCCTTCGATAAATATCCCACTAAGAGTTATTTTTTCTTCTGATTGTAAAGGTCTTACCCAACTATTTACTAAATGTAAATCATTAGCTGCAATTTTTGTCGATCTAAACAATAAAAGCGCAAATATTAGTACTAATTTATTAAATTAGTTTATTTTACCTGGCGGTGTGTTGTTTCAAAGCAGAGAAAAACATTTTTGGACGGAACATTGACGATAAATTAACAGTTGATTTTAATAATATATCATGTGAGTTATTTTCAATATCCCATTTTGATATATTTACTGTTTTATCGATGACAGTTTGTAAATATTTAAAAGGCTCTGAAGGACCTTTCCAAAAAGATAACCATTCGTATGGAGTCTAAAATAATTAATAAATTGGTTGAATCGCATCGTAATAAGCAGAAAATTAATTTATTTACCTCATACGCAAGTAAACTATTAATTATTTCAATATCTTTTTCATTCGGAAAAGAAATACCGCGTGTAATTTTATTAATTGTTGACAAAGTAATATGAATATTTTGAATTAATTCAATTGAAAATCGTTTTTCTTCAGCCATATAAGTTTCTAAAGCTGTATTTGCGTTGACCATTTTTGGAATACTTATCCGTAACCAGTCTTGACCTTTGTTTAATTTTTTCCAAAATGCTAGTAAAGGAGCTAAGCCTCTATGCCAATCATCTTTTCCAATGTTTGATGAAATTTTAACAGGTAAAGACATTACTAAAAATAATATTTGTAATTATAGTTTATATTAATGTTTAATAATACCTTTTAAGTTAGAAATAACTTTGGAACTTGAATTTTTTTCTAATGCTCTATCAATATTTGCTGGTAATCCAAAATATGAAAGAGTTTCACTATCTGATAATTGATTAATTGTATCGATATATTCCTGATAATTGGAATTATTTGGAAAGAAACTATTCATTCCAGTTAATTTCCATTTATGTCCTAAAACAGCGTCTACGAAATTGATTCTTAAATACGCAAGTAAAACTTTTTCATCTTGTTTTTCATCGATACGTCCTCCATAAACAGCATCTGAACATAAACCTTGAATATGGTTCCATAATACTGAACCAGTTTTTGATGACCAAATTTCTTCTGATAATTTTGTAGCTGTATGTAAGTCTACGTCGCTGAATTCATACCATTTTGTCCA
>CM008238.1:5871995-5883529 GCA_002278615.1 Pogonus chalceus | reverse complement strand
TGTGTGTGTTTCGAGCGCAAATGGACATTGTCGATTTCGAGAGAATGCTGCACTCCTAAGTCACGCGGCAACAACCTCTCAATCGACAATATATTAATATTAATTTATCAATCGATAATATATAATATTAATTTATCTCATTATTTTGCAAAATTCTGTTAAAATAACAATTAATTCAAATATATGCCGTCATTAGTTAAAAATAATAAAAAATTGTTTTAAAATATTATAAAATATTGATCCATTTCTTACTTAGTTACTTAATTAAACCCTTTATTTATCGTTACTTAAAAACTATATTTAACTATAAATATAATACCCTTTGTTTTAATTATTTTAAATATAAAATTAAGTATCTACTTAAATTAGAAACTTTATTATTTATTGAACTGCGAAGTAACACATTTATAAAATGTATTTATGACTAATATTGTGATTTTTTTTCATTTTCAATTGTCAGCTTACATTGAATTTATTCTGGTAAAAGTGGTCCAACAGTAGAAATCGATAAATAATTTTGTAAAACAACACAGAGTGTTTTTATATTTTCTTGTATTGCTTTTTCCAAGTAACGAATAAATTTGTAGTCCAACGTTTTTATGCCAAACGTGATATTCTTTGAAATGTATACAAACAAAGTGTCAGCATTTCATGCATTAATTTAATTCCCAAACAGAAGCGAACCAAAAGACAGAAATAACAGTGAAAAACACTAAATTCGAATGAGTTCACTATAATATGATGGGTTTCGTATGTGAGATATGCCGTTGCGCGCGGTTACAGCAAAGAAAGTGCGCGAACAACCCATTTCTACCGCAGAATATAATACCGATTCCGGTGGCGGAAACAAATAAATTCTATTTTACGAGCGTTTGTGATTTCTGCATAGAGAACACCGTCATCAGCAGACGAAACGAGCGCGAACGTATACGCGTCAGGAATGTAAATGAAGGATTCGAAAGACTCAGAAAATATTTACCAGATATAAGGGATGGAAATCGACGGATAAGTAAAATCGAAATACTCCAATCTGCTATTTGGTACATAAAATATCTGCAATGGCTTCTGCGATACTTTCAGGATGAACATTACAGTTTCATTGAAAATTAATATTGCTGTTTTCTCCATTACAACAATACATCTATCAATACGGACTCAAATATAATATATTTAATTATTATTCTTTGAATATATTAATTTATTTGACTGGTTACTCAAAACATGGAATCTAGCTATAATATTTTCAATGCACCTCAAGAAAATACAGATTTTTTGTATAAAAACAAAATTAAATTAATTGAAATTATCTGCTTATGAAGATATGTGAAAGTATCTTTGAAAATAATATCAACAAAACAGAATAAGTACGAAATGTATTTTTAAAATAAACTAATAAAACCAACTCAAAAATTTTGTGTTTAGTTTTATTTTCATATACAGAAAAATAAATAATAATAATAAATATAACCTCTTCCTCCATTAACCATCGAAGAAACTGAATGATTGCTTTTATTGGTTAAGCAAGATATGAAGAAAATAAAAGAACACTGTTCAATATTATTATACAAAAAACAATATGTCTAGTTTGTACAGAAAAGAATAGAACTCCTCATCATTTATTATGTCACTTTTAAGTGTTCATAGTCTCTTAGGAGCAAAGGAACTGTACTATAAGAATGTTAAAGATATATTTCAAAAGAAAATCCTGGATTCTATAAAATAGACAGGACTTTTTACAAATAAATAAAACGCTGGAGCTTCAATGAACCTGAATTCCAATAAAGAAACTTTTAAATTAATAAAATTATAAAATAAATTATATTTTGCAAATATATATAACTAAATAAAAGCCAGAAACGAAACTTTTTTATCCTTTTTTTACTCTTTAAAACTCCATTTACAATTTCAATTTCTAATTTTTTGTTTTGAAAGACCTTGAGTAGCAGAGGTGGTATGGTTTCTAGTAGAGGTCATAATTTGAAGCGTGCTGTCTAATTAACATTCATATATTTAAAATGAACCACAGCTTATTTCAAATGCTGAGCTCAACTAGAAACCAAACCATCTTTATTGCTCAAGGTCTTTCTATACAATTTAAGAGTTTCATATTTATCAGAAAACTATAAAAATAAAATTTATATAATTTACCTTTCAATTATCCAAACTTTCTTGTTTTAAATAAAAACAATTNTTTTAATTCTCCAAACTTTCTTGTTTCAAATAAAAACAATTGCAAAGTAACAATTTTTATTTATTGTGAAAACAAAATAATTAATTTGAATTAACATATTAATTTATCATAATTATCTTTTTTTAAATATGAATTAATATCTTATATGACTTAAAAAACAAATCATTTAAATAATGGTACATATTTAAAATGAATTTTTTATATATAAATTATAACTAGTCAAATTTATTTAAGACAATGAAAAAAATAATAGAATCAAAAAAATAAATCCAAACAAATAGATAAATTAATCAACATCCAACAATTCAAGACCCTTTTTCTTAATCTGTGCTTTAAATTCTAAATTTTCAACAGAAATAGGTTTAATGGAGGGTTTAACAGCACTCTCCTAAAATTAATTATATATGAAATATAATAAAATATAATTTGAATTAATCCTACCTTTTTCGACTTTTTATCATCTATATTAACACCAGGCATAATAAGCATTCTTCTACCACCAGGTAGTGCATCAATTTGTTCAAAGATATGCCTAATCTCCTCCTTCAAATGAGGTTTAACAATTGCTCTAACAATTTGGTTCTCACGTTCTTTAATAACTTTATCAGCTGATACATCTTCGAAGTCAATAGTTTCTATTAATTTCAACGCCTAAACAATAAATTAATCGAAATTTTGAATGGAATTTAAATCGAAAGATAAAAAAAAAATACCATATCGATAAAGGTTAGAATATCAGCGTATTTTAATTGCGTTGCACATTCCCGAGTGCGTTTTAATTCATTCTTTGCTTCGTTTCTGTTGCGCTGAAGAACTAATGATTTAGTTATAAGTAATTGTACATTTGTAACCCAAACGTAATTATTTAAAACTTTCGCCATGTTTAAAGATTTTCTGGCATAAAATCTGCATAAGTCCCACTTTTTTAATAATATATTAAATCGGGCTAAATCATAGAATAACCAAACGGTTTCTAGCGGAGATGTTGCACGACTCATTCTACTTTCAGTTATTAACATATTTTTCCTGAAAAATTTACTCATTATTTCATATTTTTATGATTAAATATGAATATAAATACTTGACATTCTCAAACTGTTTCTTATTCTCTTTAATTACTGAATCCATTGATGGTTCTCGACTTATTGGTAATCCAAACAAATAATTAATTCTTCTGTTTTTATCTTCTAGTGACATTTTATCTGATAATCTAAAGCAATCTAAATAAACTAATCCAATAAGTTCATATAATTGACGTAGGTATGATTCTTTATTTGGTAAGATCTTTAATGATTTCTTATCAATATATGATTTAATATTATCAGCAATTTTAATGCATTTATTTGTTTTATAAGCTTCTCTTGCTGCACGCAAATTTTTAATAAATGCTTCAACATCATGTCGAGCGACTTTTTGCAACTTTCCAAGTTCTTCTACTTGTCGTTTAAGCAATGCTCCTTTGGAGTCAACTTCGTTGAATTTAATAGAATAAAATGGTTGTCGAACACGAAGAATTTCCTGTCTTGCTGAAACATCGTTGAATCCTTTTCTAGCAAGAATTTTAATTCTCCGTGAACCATCTTTATTAGGACAATGGATTCGTGGATCTGATTTCAAATCTTTTAAAAACGATTTATCGTAGCACATTTTATCTAAATATTTTTCCGCTATCATGTTATCAACATTAGTTGTACGTCTTTGTTGCGGATGATAACTTGTTCTGATTTTTGGTATCTGTGTTAAATATTCTTGTTCTTTATTTTCCGTTAGGCTTTCAAGAATACTTAGTTCGGAACATTTGCTCATTTTTTTCATGAATTTTGTGTATAATGCAGGTGTGTTGTCTAGTTTTTTGGGTTTGCGTTTGCGTTTTTTGAATTGGGGTTTCCATTGTTGGCCTCTTCGCAAATCTAATGCCTTTTTCCATGCGATTGTTCGAATCATTCCATAATGGTCACGAAGTGCGTGACCTCCTCGTTGACCGATTGTTCTTTCTACTTCTTCGCAGCACTTTGAAATTACAATCGCAATTTTATTTATTGAGAAAAACTATATATTCCTTGTGTTTCAAACACGGGAAGAGGATACATAATAAGTTTGGTTTATAATTAAATTTCAATATTTATATTTTTCCTTGCAACTAATCTTTTCATTTATTCACTGAACTTTATTTTCTTTCAATTAATAAGATAAATTATTTATTAATTGATTTTATGCATGTAAATATATACATATCATTAAAATAATTAATTTAAAAGGTCCAATTATTTGTAAGTTATAAATTTTGTGCATAGAATTTAAAATGAATTTGAGATAAGTATTATTATTATTTAATATTCTTATATTCGAAAAATATAAGATTTAATGAGGATTAATTAACGAAATTATATATAAGTATAGATAAGACAAATGTATGCTTTTAAGCAGTGGTTCTTAACCGGTGTACCGCAAACATTTTACAAATGTTCCCTAAAGAGCTAAAATAAGTTATGGAAATGATTATTTATCTTAATTTAAACTTTTAAAACACTTTTTTATACAGCTTTTGGAAGCTCATTTGAATTTTAGCTTTTACATAATAAAACAATTAGCGAAACAAAGGAAAAGTATTGTGATAAGTATTAGAACTTCAAAATATATAATTGCCGTTTTTTTCAAAATAAAGGTAAAATTACAGATGCTCTTTTAAGATGTACTAAAGTGGCAATTTATTAACACTTTTAACTCTTTTATTAGCGTCAACACAAGACTATATATACTTTTTGAAATCGACTTATAACATAAATAAGCAGTTTTTAAAAATAAATTCAAAATATTCAAGATATTAATTCATATACCTCAGAAAATTTAACATTACAGATTGTACTTTAAAAATTCATTTGCTGCAGTTATTAACCCAATTACGATTTTTTTTTCTTTAAGTGGCGGCTATCAAGAAATTTTAAATCTTTCTTTAATCGAAGTACCTAATTATTTCTATAAAAGTACTAAAAATTTTGCTATAGTTTTCGATATTATATTAGCGTAAACATTTGATATTTTATTTTATTAAAAATTTAGAATAGTCGATAAGTTCAGATACCAGTTTTTGAAATAACTTTTTGAATAAAACCATTATTATAGATATATTTTTCGTTTGATTTATATAATTAATTGATATAGTGAAAGAGTGAGAAGTATTTTTTGGTATTAAAAAGATTAAGAACCACTGAAAATCGTATGTATTGATAATTTTCAGTTACCTGCATACGTCCAATAAGGAATGTATCAGGTTTCTTCCGTATAGGAAGACCTCTTTGATTAAGCACAAAGGCATCCTCAAAATTAGTACTCAAAAAAGTATAATAAGCCAACTGTTGTTTAGCCCTTAAATCATCTGGATAAAGTTTCAAACAAGCTCTAATATCATCTAAAGCACATTTAAAATAAATGCATTTTGCACGAGCAAGAGATCGACCAAATAAAAGCCGAAAATCAGTTGGAGTAACTTCGAAAGCTTTATCAAAATGTGGTATACTCCGACGGTATTTTTTCTTACTACACATATAATACCCGATTTCACGGTAAAGAGTCTCAGCTCCATAAACTTCTTTCTTTTCTTCATGAAACATTTTGAGTTTTAACTAAAAACTAATCAATTTTATATTTTAAAAAGATATTTATTAATTAATATCAGTTGCAACTAATATCCATAAGTATGTTACAACAAATATTAACATTTTTATTCTTATGATATAAATTCATATTTTATATAAATATAAATACATAAATTAATATACAATTAATTAAAAAAACATGTACAAATCAATATGGCGACAAATAAATACTATATTTAAATAAATATCACATTGAATAATTAAAATCTATTTAAATGTAAGTACTGATACTTATATTTTTATGTTAAGTTTACATCAATGTAAGACTAGAATTTAAAATAACATAAAGGAACTATATTTTTTTTATTAATTTTTAACAGTATCACGAATTGATTATAAAATATTTAGTTTATTAAAGGACACTAAATCAATTGGACTAGAAGTTCCGAAATATCTAAATGATTTTATCAATTTTGTTTTACTATACATTTAGGTAATTACGGAAAAAAGTTGATATTTAATAAATAATTAATAATATTGGTGCAGGATTACACAAGTACTACGGACACATTTACTAGACTACCTTTTATAATAGGACCTTAAGTGATCAGTATAACTTTTCTATCTCTTTTGGTATTTCCATCAAAAATATATTCTATGGACTTGGTGTTTTCTTTTGATTACATTTATTTTTTATATTCACAATTTTTTTGTAAACTATTCATTAATTTCATGTTTTGTATTTATTTGAAAGATAAGCTTTTTATTTAAAGATTTGACGTACAACGCCTTCATAGATTAATAATAAAGTTCATGTTTTTATTGTCCAAATATGTTTTAAATGTATAAATAATATTTTATTCTGATAATGCATAAAACTATTTATTATATTTATCCAATTTCAAATATTGACATATAATTTATTATTTTAAGTTCCATTAAATGTATTTACATAATTATGAGTAATTACTTTATTTATTTTAATATTTAATAAATGTTTTTAATATTTTAATAAGTAATTGTTCAAATATCTCAAGGATTATTTCGAGATTAATTGATTTATGTAAGATAAATTTATTTTTTATTATTTACATATTTGATATTTTTTAGATGTAAGTCGACATTTATTAATAAGAGTTACAGTAAAGGACAGTAATGAAACTCTTTTGTATCTTTTGACCAACCTCTAAGACTCTATTTACAAGATATTTTTCTAAAATTAAAATTTGAAGCAAACTATCCAAGTCCTGCTTTAAATAATGAATCCAATCGTACTACCAGCATTTAGAAATCGCTCAAAACGGCTGGTAGTACAATTAAAGCAAAATATCACTCCTTATAAATCAAAATTTAATGAATGTGACTTAAACAGTTTGCTTCAAATTCTAACCTCAATTAATTCAAGGTCTTTCAAATCAAAATTTTGTAAAGAGAATTATAGATAGTGGAGGAAAGATAGAAAAAAATTTCTTTACGGTTTTATTGTTTACTGTGTTAAGGTTATAAAATAAAATATTGCTAAAATAATCTGTAAATAAAATTAGAGTTTGTATTTATATCTAAATACTGATCACTTAAGTAATAATATAGTTAATCTGTAATATCATTGTATATTATATAATATATAGCAACAACGAATTCTAAATACAGTATTTTTTTATATTAAAATGACTTTATTATAAGGCCTCGTTTGTTGTGTCATTTCTCATTTATTTGTGTTCCTAAAAATCATAATATTTACAATATAGTAGAATTATACGCTTTTTGATCGATTTTAAATCGCATTTTTAATAAATAATCGACAAATTATTTGTCATTGATTAAAATCTTTTCAACAAGTGAGTATTTGGCGTTAGTTAAAACTAATTTTTATAATTTTAATGACTAATATATATGTTAATACGTGTGTTTAGTGCTAAGACGTCGTTTTTGATGACGAAAGAAGCACAAATGTGTGGAAGCGTGGTGGTCCCCTATTCAAAACCGACTTTTATTTTTAACTCAAGCTTTAGCAATAATCTAATCGCGAAAGATATGCTTTTTATTTTTTTTCAATCTCTTATAATACGTACTTTTGTGACGTTTTTAGATAGTATATTCGGTTTATTTGTGCAAAAATATTACTATAATACTTATTCTTTTCTTTGATTTCCACCATTTTAAAACAAATCAGATTAATTCAACTTAACAACAAATAAAATTTAAAAAGGAAATTTATTAAGTATATCAATTTCGGGGATTACCTACCTACCTACCTAGTAATTTATTTTATACATTACCCTACCTAATTTTGATATTTTTAAACTTTACTACGACCAAAAAAACAAAAAATAAATAAAAATAAAAAAGGTACTTACATATCAAAAAAATATTGGAAGGAAATCTCACTTAAATGCCTTAAATGCACGGCAAACTTCAAACTTACATTTATTCTAGATCAAAATAAATAAATTCTCTAATTCTCTATTTTGAATGAACTTTTCAAATTAAAAAGATTCCCAAAATTTCTTCACGTTTCAAAGCCACCCGCCATTGTGCCCACTTAAAGGAATAACTCCCGGTATTTTACTCAACAAACTAACTTGGCCGTTATGTTTATACTCCTCTTCAGGAGTTTGTGTCGAACCAGTAGCTTGTGTACTTGAGGATGAATTTAAAAAGCCTTCACAGAAATTATTACCAGATGGTAAGACTTGTGAGGTAGCAAAGGATTCTTCAGTTGTTGAAGGAGTTAAAGGAGGTACTGTAACTGAAGGAATTTCAATGGATTGTTGTTGGGATTGGGAGTGTTCATGTTTATGTGACATGACCATTTGGACAACTTCAGTTACGCGGGTAGGGACACTTGATGCTCTTTTTAAGACTTTCTTATTTGCTTTACCAATGCAAACAGCAATTGCATGTTCAACTGGATTGGGAGGAACAACAACAGGACTTTGATTCCTAGAGGCTGAAAACTTTTTTCGTTTTCTCCTTAAAGCAGCTAAAGCTCCTAAACCATGATGGCTCTCATGTTCTGGTATATGAGGCGCTAAATGAAGCTCTGAATCATGTTCTGGTGGGACTTCAAGGCTTGGGTTTGAATCAGTTGGACTCTCAGTTCCGTTTTCATCTGATGCTGGACTATTACTATGACTATGTGAATGACTATGGGAGTTTTCTCGGCAGTGTGAATTACAAACTGAATCTTCAGATCGAGATCTGCCAATTAAACGCGAAACCCTTCCAGCTTTTGCTGCTTCAATTAATGTCCCCCATCGACGCTTATGCGAGGATGAGCGTTTCATGTGGAATCTGAAACATTAACCAAATTTTTTAAAGTTTTTTCTTTAATTTAAAATTCTTCAATTTCACCTTCCGAATCCGCGATGATGACAATTTTGCCCTTCGCAAATACTTCCTTGCGAGCTAGACACCGTGCTATGTTGATGGATGATTGGTTTTTTCGGAACGATTGCATGACCACTACCAAAGATTCCAGATAAAGTGGACCCGAACAAATCGTGCGCATTACCACCATGCTCGTGTTGTAAAGCTGCTATAAATTCTGCAACTGGAGGCAGTTGACTTGTTCCAGAAGGTTGAGGGGCAATGTTGAAGCCTTTCATAAGACGTCTCTCTTTTTGCCGATTCTTTTTACCTCCGGAACCTATAAATTATTTCCATTCAAATAAAATGTTTTAGTTTTTTACACGTGTACTGATTAAAAGTAAGTTGAGGGGAAACCGGGATTCTGTTTCAAATTCCCATAAGGATTAATATGAATCTCGATCCGAATAGATAAATTAGATTTTGAGTAGAGTACGTAAAATTTTTATACATTTTAGATTTATTTAAATTAAATTTACATCGAAATAGTCAGGACTTTGTTTAACTATGCATAGAAATTTTTATTTTTATGCTACAAAACTAATCAAATTTATTGCACAATATTTTCGATATACAGTGGCTCACGTTGAAAGTCGAATAAGTCTATTTTAAAAGTTGTTTATATACTTTAAATTACTAACGTTTTTTCTATTATTTTGACTCTTTAAATGGTTAATTGTTATATATAATATATCCAGAATCCTATAATAACAAAATAAAATTTTATGTTAATTAAAAAATAACAAAAGTTGATCTTACGCTCAAACTTGAATAAATTGATAATTTTCAAATGAATAAAAAAATTTCAAAATTAATATAAAATAGATTCATTTGCTTCCGTTAGGCCTCAAGTTTCTTTGGCATTGATTTGACAAGTTTTTTTTTACAAAAAGATAGCTCAATTTTCTTCCATACTAGCTTTAAGTCAATTTTTAAAACTTCTTTATAAAAACTTAGCTTAATTCCCATTTTATTTCCAATAAATGCCGTAAATGTTCGATAATATTTAAATTTGGGGACTGTCCAGGTGTTTTACGCATTTTTCGACAATTTCAGGAAAGTTATTCTTTTGTAACTATGGCTGTATATTTTGGATTGTTATCTTGGTAAAATATAAAACAATCCAAAATGCCTAATTTTATCTATTGCGTTTTCAAAAAGATGTAAATTACTTATCCCTGATTCTGATATATTAGTTCAATTAACGATTTAAATAATTAAAATATTACAAAAAATAATTAAAGAAGTTTGTATAACTTCAAAATGAGCCATCGTACTTTAAAAAGATAATGACATTTGCGTATTTTTCAACAAATAACTAATTTGAGTTTGAGTGTAATTGAAGAGAAAATAAAAATAACAACACGTACCAGTACCAACGCCAGCAGCTGTAGAAGTATTCATTCCCGAATTCTTCAATATCTCAATAAGCTCACAACGGAATGCGGAAATATCCTGTTTGATCTCGTTTACGTCATCTTCCGTCACACCTTGGCTTTCCGCTTTACGTTGTTCTACAGTAACGTAACGACGGACCAAATTTCGCATGATGCTCTAATAACAAATACAACCCGGTACAAAATTAGCAAAATTGTCGTATTTTATTAGATTATTTATCAGCATTACTTCTATTCTATTTCTCAAAATTTAAATTCACTTATTAACGAAATAGTATATAACATGACTGAATTTAAGAGATGAGAAACAATGTAGAAGTACTTAAAAAAGCACTAAAAGCTTCGTTCAAGTGCCTAAAAGTACAAGTAATAAAGTTGCAGAGATTTTATTATGTACTTTTCCGGTTGTGGTTGACGTACAACTTATCTAATACGGGTTCAAGAAATATTAATAGGAAACTTGGTGAGAATGAGAAATCCTTTCTTTTTAAAACGACAGTTTAGTTTTTTATGATTCAAGTTTATTGTTCAAAGTGCTGGTGACTAAAGAGACCATTTAAAACAAGTGAACTTTAATTAAATATGTTTCAAACAAAAACATATTTTTATGTGCACAATTACAGAAAGAAACTTCACTTGTTTATTATTAAAATTCAAATGTTTATTGTAACCGTTTCCATGACGATATAAAATAAACAACACTGCGTTTTAAAATAAATACATATAACTAAATAAAAAAAAGATAATTAGTATTCAAACTAACTAACAACTACAATGCAGATTTACAAGCAAGCGAAAAATCGTTGAAATTTTTTTAGGAAACATTATCTTACCTGATAACGGAAATCTCTTTCGCTGGCTTGTTTCACCTTTCGCTGTAAAATAGTTAGCGATCAGTGCAGTCTGAGTTCATTACAGGGAAACAGGGTAACAGTGCATGTGCATCCATATAAAATAATGCAAAATATTATGTTTAAAAAA